>QGMJ01000045.1:0-74646 GCA_007821545.1 Lachnellula subtilissima | reverse complement strand
GTGGTCTTCTGTTTTGGAGAGGAGAGGCCGTGTGTTAGATTTGTACGGGGTCGTGGCTGAGTGCTAGTTGGTAGTAAGAAGGGCGAAAGACACCGAAGCGGAATACAAAACCTATGCCGATATATTAGAGACGCGGTTAGGTGTGTGAGGTTGAAAATCATACAGGTTGTAGGTTTGAAATACGAGGAGCCGCTCTTTTTGGGACATGAGAATTTGAAAGCTCGGGAAGTGGTTCCGATCAAGGAGTGTTTGAACTCATCGGGCATCCCGAGATGATGTTCAACGAGCTTGAATGCTTCTTGGCTGAAGGGTATAGCGCGGCGGCTTTCTGCGCGGTTGAAGTTGCAGACTCCAATCCTCGTTCATCTCAGCTGAATATCTTGTGAACAGAGAGCGAGCTCCACATACATTAATCTCAGACCACCAAGAAATCGTCTTGAGGTTGGGACGGCAATTCCACTCCCATCATTCATATGACAAGGCTGAGAAACATCCTAGGCGTGTCAACAAGAATGAAGGACCGCAATGTGGAGGACGTACCTTTTTTAGCCAAGAAACCAAATTCGTTTCATCTAAAGAACCCTCATGGCAATTCGTCTGGACACCAGCACCGCTCACGTGTTGTAGCAATTCCAAGTATGAACAACTTGTAAAAGCTTCAAATTCAGTCACCGCTCCCGGTGGCGCAAAGCTATAGGAGGGGTCCTTTCGGTAGGGAAAGATGTCTGATAGGTCCATGCTGTCAATGATGGAAAACACTTTGTGTAAAGCTTTTGCGTATATTCGTACTATACCTGTAGGAAAATGAGGTCGTGAGGTTGTTGCTTCAGCCGCATTTGCAAGGATTCCGGTGTGCCATATGCGATTGGTGGAGTGGATACAGCCAAGGTCAAAAAAGTGTCTTCGAGTACATTGCGACACACTTTTCCTGAATACTAGATAGATGTGAGTCGATTTCAGACTGTCTGCTTGGAATGTTTTGGAGGTCGGAAAATTGCAACTGGCAATCAACGATTTCGAAGAAATGAACCATTTGCTTCACCCACAAAGCACCCAGTCTCATACATCTAGAATAGTCTCTTTAGAATAGCCACGAACTAGAACTATCTAGCTTGTATCCTTGACATTTCCAAAAAGATTGCAAGCCGGGCCATGTCCAATTGTTATGCTTTCGTTATTTATCCGTATAAAAGTGCGAATACCGTATTCAAACAGTCCCTCCCAACGCCGGGTATGATATAGAAGTATAGAAAATCCTCCACCGAACAACACATGGTTGTCCTAATACAAAACCGAGGTATCAATCCATCCTCATCCATCCCAGACCCCCAACCCATTTCTTCTTCCCAGCACACATCAAGCACTTCCTATTCGCTCCCAAATTACTGACCGCACATCTATGGCAAACTTGCTTTCCACAACCTGTGCATGCGTGATTCGACCCTTCTGCTATATTGATATCAATCACATCCAAATTCATCGCTTCCCCATCATTTTCCGGGTTGAGTGATGCATCGCAGTCCTCACAGCTGATCGGCTGAAAGAATGAATCGCCAGCGGGTATCGTCATTGGAGAAACCATAGGATCCGATGAGTCAGTCGAAGAAAAGGATAGTCGATTGGAAGGAAGCGTCCAGAACGAATGCAAGCTCGACTGCCGAGCAGGGAGACATGCCACCGGTGCTTGTTGTGGGAAAGAAGGAGGAGAGATGTGTAGTTGAGGGGGTGATTGCTGCTGCTGTTGCGCGGAGAAAAGAATGGATAGTGTATGATCTATAGAAGGGATTAATAAGAATGATGTGAACAGTAATGATGTACACATACGATGGACATCGGCCTCCGAGGGACGATTATCGCGGTGGCGTTTGCGGGTGCGTGAGGAGAAGAGGGACGGTGTTGATATTTGAGGCTGATGGGATTGGACGCTGTCTATTGACATGAAGCTCCTGGCGGAGAGGGGCGAGGAGAGCATGGAGCTGCTGGAGGAGATCTCGGAGTCAGAACGCTTTCGTTTGAGGACCATTGTAGCGGTTGAGCTCGATGTGTTCGAACTGGGAGGAGTGAGCAATGGTAGGGATAAATGGAGTGAAAGAATTAAAGGTAATAACGAAAGGGGGGAAGATTCGAAGTAAAGTTTACAAATGAAGGGGTTGGAGAGGAGACGCGAAAGCGCGAACCACTTTAACTGGCGCGTCGCCAAGAGAACACCTGGGGGAGAGAAATAATAATGTCAACGCTTCCTATTTCTCTACAACAACCGACAACCAAATTGGAGCATTTATTAACGTGATTATGAGGCTGTACTTACCTTGCATTTAATGCGTATTTTTGTTACCTGCTTTGAAGATCTTTGAAGACCTAAACGCAATGCTTCACGCTGATTTCCGCTTACTATTGTACTATTGTTGCGTCGTTGAGCTTTCTATACACGGAGAGATGGAAATGCAACATAAAGAGTACTGCAGCAGCACCTTAATGTGGTTTAACACTTCCTATAAATCTGCGTTGATATTTGAAGAAACTTGGTAACGTGTTTTTGTCCGATCCAAACAAGGCAAAACAGTCCTTTTGAATTGACGGAAAGTATATATCTACAATGCAACGTTATTCGTCAACATCACTTGTCAAAGGAGTGCAAATATCTATTTACTGTCGCAGGATTCTTCTCCTTTTGTTGGAGTGCTTATATTGGAGCTGGAGGTCCATCGCCGATATGGGTTGCACTGCACCCTTCCACCGACCAGTTTGGGAAGAAGAAGAATACGACAGCGAAAATACATAGAAAGGGCTAATATGTGATATTTTCTGCTTGCATCCGCGAATTTCCAGGAATTGGGTTGTGGTAAGTATCCCATTGTCCCCGTTTGCACAGCGGCGTCAAGATTTCCTCCTTTGATTCTGCCATACATCAAGAGGTTCTGGACCATCTTGGTGAAAACCCACGCAATCATTGCGCAATCATTGCCGGTCACCTATTCTGGTAAAATCTATGACCCCACAAGATGATGCATTGGCTGACGAGTTGCAGGACTGAGAACGATCATAAGCTGTGCAGATAATACCCATCATGTCGAAGCGACGCCGTTCACTCCCCGCCATACCGCTCCTCTTCCTTCAACGACCAAGCACCCTTTCGAAACGGCAACTGTCAAAAGCCCTTTTCGATATTACATTACACTCCTGCGAGCCGAACACAGGATGGGCATGGCACGTTGTTCAGAGGTAGATGCTGGACGTTGAACTGGGCAGCTTATGTGGGGACAAACTTGATTCTACCTTTGGATTAGGAGAACAGCGTCGACCACCTTTCTCAGCTCTTGTGACTCGACCACACTCCAAGCGAGCGCCCACACACTTTACCTATCTTCGACATCGCAGCCCCTCAAGTGCATATACACACTTCGAAGGTCCTGAGCCTCCTAGAAATATGCGCAGAATCTGGCCACTTTACGAGCTTCCGGTCAACATCCATAGGGCAAACTACAAGAACAGCACAAGATTGTACTTCGGACACCTGCGCACGGCGTCCTAGAGCGGCGCACAGTACGCCATTCTTGATACCTCGAACGAATGCCCCACATGCCAAGAATTCCCCGGTCGAGCATCCGCCATCGGCTCTACCCCAGACTTTCACCTCCTCGAAACATCATTGGACACCATGAAAAGGACATTCCCTGGTGCTGGGGCGTAATGGAGGAACGATGGCATTCCCCAGAGCCCTTACTTCATCGATACATTCACCAGTCAATGACAGCCTCACGATTTCCCAACAGGGCGGGCAGAGTCTCCTTGATACACCGAACGGATAATGTTCGAACACTATGTGCCAATGACCCCTTCGAGTCTGACCACCATCCCCCAATCATGAGTTGGATGGTCTTCGAAACCATGCCAGACCGCCACAAGGACATGAGGGCTAGGTAGGGAACTGTGAGGATGATGATGACTTTGATGAAGGAGCCTAGTCTTACCAATGGCTGGAGCTACCCAGACGTCCATAGATGTATGCAGTGGACAAATTTTCCACTAGGGTGTGTACGGCCTTGTGGATGGTCTGGATATATTGTGGACAAATCTATTCCATGCGAGAGAGACAAATATCTTGCGTGGCGAACGGTCACCACGCACCGAGGATGCGCAAGGCAAAGCTATCTCGAAACTGTGGTAGACGGAGCTTCCTTGACTCGCTAGCTTGAGTCGATTGAAGGTCTAGCCCCCCACAAAAAACAAGTCAGGCCAGGGTCTTACCATAACGAAGTTCATGGTAAATCCACTTTGAAGCTGAATGGAACCTCTTGAAGATCGTAGACTCGGTGCATTGAGTCTCTCTCTCCGCAAGAAACATACGAATCCAACTAGAATACGATGTGTTGCTGGAGGAGCTCCGGACCGTTACTGAAGAAGATCACGAAAATTCTGTCTTGGGCCCGCAAGCTAGGCAGTACTGCTCTCGACAGCCATGAAACCTTCAACCCACAGCAGGGAGAACCAGAGGCTCAACATCTTTCTGGTATTGATCTTCTTTGTCAGTGCCCCTTTTCGGATATTTCTACAGTCGCTACGCTCTTATCTGTCACTACTTTAGTAGTTCTTTCGCATGCTGGAAAACAGATTGCCTATATTGTTCACTATCAAGCAACCCGAGGAAGTTTCCTTTTTCACATACCTTGGCTCCTACATCATTGAGAATGACCTGGTGTCCCCAAATATGGCAAATTAGCTGAAGGGTTAGAGGACAACATACAAACATCGCAGAGCAGTGCTGTTGTTCCATTGCCTGCTGGACAGACTGTTATCATTCTCTGAAAATGATCACGCCTAGCCGGTTGTATCGTCTTTTTCATCTCTTCCTCTGGAGCCGTTTTTCCTTTCGCACAGCCGCATTACGATCGACTCGAAAATTGCACAAACGAGCAAGAAGCTGTCGAATGTTAAGGCAATGAAGACCCGTTTTTGGAGGTTGTCTGGCGCTGGCGCTGAACATCTTCGTTGCGAACAACTCGGATCGGCGAGCCCTTCATTGCGTTTTGACTCTCAAGGTCATCGGGAAAAAGTTTTGTGAACAGACCGCGCGTGACGTTGAGGGGGACTCGGCGACGATGATATCAGCAACGACTTCAAGGCCATCAGATCGTACAAACATTACTATTACCTAGTCACTGCATCGACC
Organism: Lachnellula subtilissima; assembly: GCA_007821545.1. NCBI lineage: Eukaryota > Fungi > Ascomycota > Leotiomycetes > Helotiales > Lachnaceae > Lachnellula > Lachnellula subtilissima. The sequence goes on along the minus strand of QGMJ01000045.1, from coordinate 69,476 downwards.
AGATGCGCTTGCGGAGATCAACCGAACACAGCTTTAGTAGGGCTCAGGCTTCAGCAGTTCAAGGGCTGTCGTTCCTCCGTTCGTTTTATGATTGGACTCCTAACACAGCATTAAACCTGGTTTAAAAGAAGTTGAACCTTGAATTGCGCCCGTTATATCTTTGTGCTGTGGCCATCGAAGATCTTCAGCCCAAAGACACTTGGTGGACAAAGCAGGGTAAGAGAGTCTAGTGGCCTATGCAGACATCAGATGCTACCTGCCCTACTTCCGACATCATCTCAGAGGGCAGAACTCTAGCTGTGGGTCAGGATCCGGACTGATCGGTGAAGCTGCGTATTAGACGGGCAAATAACACATTGTCTTGTCGCAAATATACCCTCAGTTTTGATTTGCACCGGAAGGCGCTACAGGTTTGCTTAAGATTCGATACCGGGGGAAACAAGCACTTCGCTCTTTCTGTCTCCGCCTCAGAAGAAGTCGTCAAGGCCTCAAAAATTATTTTCAGATGGTGATGAGGAATCTTTATCCTCCAACCAAAACAACGACGACTTCGATGAACCTTGAATAGCAGACTCATCACTTAGTGTCTTGCCAATGAGTGCCTATCTGTACGACGTTATGTTTAAATGCAAATCTGCCCTGTATATAATGCAGCAGGAGACGGAAAGCGGCACGATCCAAGGAAATTTGGCAGCGGGCGCGACTCACCTTGCACCCCATACAGCTCGTACAGATGAGAGTATCTGACGAAACCACAACAAAAAGGGGGCCGAATGTCAAAATTGGATTCATAATTACTTACCAATCGCCTGATTTGCATCCTATTGCATCAGAAATCTCAATTATCGGTCCCACACAAGCCAGCAAGGAATATTCACAGGCTCCACTTCTTCGGTTGCTTTTCTTCTACTTTCACTGGTTCTTCTCTTGCCGGTTCTCTCGCGTATGCATCTCTCATCTTTTGCTGCTCCCGACGCCAGTTGATATTATTCTGCATGGCCTTCACCTCCCAATCCAACTCTTCCTGCGATATAACAACTGGAACATAGCCCTAAGATATGGGCTCCATATCCGCCGGGTAAGACAAATCCATCATAGACTGTGGCGCAATGTTAGACCCCTTAGGTTTATTCGCCGACATGCTCTCCACGAGTCGAAAATCGGTCTCCACTCGCACCAGATCCTTTTCTTCTTGGGTCAAATCGGTTCGCTCAACACGCAATTTATTCCACAGGTAATCCCACGAATCCATCATATACAATACATCGGCTGCGGCAAAGTTCAGGGCGACAAGCGGGATCAGTCGGGTCTCAAATTCCGCGTAATCTTCTCTGAAATAGGCTTTTGCTCCAGAATTTGCATCGGCCCAATCTTGAATTTCATGATCAGGTGCCCAGGAATCTGCCAATTTCCATATGACATCGGCCAAGCTATGCAGTCTGTAACGGAGTGCACAAGACACATACTCCACGAGCTGAGGGTCCATGAACCAGCCAAGCTTGATCTTGAAGAGTGTCCACAGAGCATCTTGGTCCTGGCGCAGATCCCAGCCTATCTGATGGCAGTCCTTACACTCGAGCAGCTTTCTCAAACTTTGGCCCACACTGCTGGGTATGGAACAGGATATCTCGTCTGAGGACCTTGACATGAAAGACGTATGTGTGGCGCGTGCAGCTGATGAATAACTGAAACAAAGTTAGGCTGCCACGTCGGCCAAGGTTCTTTACCTTAGAATCCCATGCAACCTCCGGACGCTCCTTCGTGCCCATGTTGAATCTGAGCATCTCGTCGAGAAAGGCTTCGAGAGCGGGCTGGGTATCCACCAGTGTACGCTTTAGGGTATTGAACAGCCGTGCAGTCTCACCCAGAGTGTTGCTTTATTCGTCATCTATAAATTCCTCTACACAAGGGATTATTAGATTTTAATAGCTAGGGTAGGAATTTGTCGCAACTTACCGGATGTGTCGCTATCATTCTTGGTGTTGCTGTCAACAGTGGTTTCACTGTCATCGAAGTTCCGACGAAGCTTTTGCGGGGAATTAACGGCATCAATTCTCGCGCTAAACATAGAGAAATCATCTCCATATCCCTTGTGAAGCGCTGTGCTGTCTAGCTGTCTGTCAATGCCGGAGACAGGCAGGATAGCAGAGTAGCTGTGGATTTTCCAAGAAGATGTGGTTGGGTGGTTTTGCTGCTTCCTCGGGGACCGCGCCACAATTATAGCCCTTGCAGACGCCACATTCCTATGGTCGTTGCCGAATGTGATTACAGCGCGGATCTGACGCTGTATTTGTATTGGATGTCCTTGTTGAATGATCCTATATAAGCTTCGTGGTAGTTCTGGGATAGGCCTGTGATTGTCATCGGCTCGAGGTCCCTGGAGGACGATTCGTTGATGATGGAAATGGGTCCGGGCCTAACCATGCCTTGAATGGTATCTGTTGATGCTACGCTTTCGTCATGCCGCTCAGAAGTGTAGGCCTCGCAATCCGAATATCTACCATCGATGGCACACATGTCGTTGGGTTCTCTGGGATCGTTTGAAGGGCGATACCTTGGAAGCCGCCAATCCGCGGAGGGCCTTCCTCAGGCATCACTGCCAATGATAAGCACAAGACACCGAAGACAATATGCGCAAGGAACCAAAATGTGCCAAAAGGTTGTGGTGGACTTCCGATTCTTGGTGTTGATACGCAGCTGTTCTATGGAAAGACAGCTGTTGACAAAATGAGGCTTGGTGATCGTCTACGGGTCGGCATACTCTCTTATGAAGTGAATGTGTCCGCATTTTGGGTATTAAACTAACATTATATTTGCGCAAGAAGAGAAGGTTTGATATATACAAGGAGTTCGTCACTTAAAACTTCACACAATGATCTCGAGAATCTGATTTTATGGTTCTATTGGTTTCGTGGGAGCGGTTGCTAATTCAGCATGATAGTATCCAAGAAATGTGTATTTTATCCCAAGGCTGTGCGAGATAGGTCTCCAAAATGTCTTTTCAAAGCCACCTTCCTTGGTCCTGAACCTGGATAGTGGCTCGTCTTGTCCGTCCTAGGACTTGATGTTGGGATGATCGAGCTGTCTATTAATCTTACAATTGGTCGGTACTCTGCTTGCGGATACATCGTCTTGCAGGGTAGTATTTTACCAATAAAAGAGCTTGCGTAGAGTTCTCGAAACAATTCCACGTCTTGAAGCGCCGACACGGAGAACGGAAAAGTCTGTCGGGGCGAGATTACCCTTTTGGGTTCGCAATAGCTCTGCGCAAGCCTCAAGCCTCAGATCTGTGTGGATTCGAACCAGCTTCTTCATCTGTGGTGTCAATTTCGGATGCAGCAACTTCCAAATATCGCCGAGGAACTCAACATCTGCAGCTGCGTACTCCCACATAGCAGTTGGTATTTCATCGCGTAGCAAAACATCGAAGCCGTCATCATACTTTATGATCTGATTAGCTTTTACGTTGTTGTCCCTCCAGAGATAAAACTCCACCCCTGTCATCATCTTATCCCAGTGGCTGTGGATGCATGACTTCAGGCCATCCAAATACTTTCTATCCCCCCATCGGACACAAAGCTCGACAAGTTGGAGATCTGTGACCCAACCCAGGCGGATTGCGAAGTTATTCCGCAGGATGTCTTGATCCTGTCGAACATCCCACCAGAGCTGGTGATGCTGGTTAGAAGAGAGGACGCTTCGGAGAGATTGCCGTGCTGTGTCGGTCAAGTCGAACATATGTGCGCCGCCACCCAGCTTCTTCACATGGAGCAAATAAGTGTGGTTCAAGGCGAATATGCGGATCTGTAAGATCGTCAAGTCACCATCTCTGCCATATTTATTGCTTCCTTCTCCATCAAGACCTAGGCTAGGTGAATCCGCAGTGCTATGACCGATGTGATGGAGCGCCGGTAGGAAATGGTTCCTGAACTTTGCCTCAGTATCGATGATTGTTCGATGGTCGTTGTCGAATGCTTCCGTACCATGGAACATTAGGCGTGGCGGCAACCACGGCGTGTTTATGATGGCCGGCGGAGGGCCTGTGCAATGTCAGACGAAAAGTTCATTCAGACTTGAAATTCGGTCGTTCATACCTTGGTTGTCAACAACGACTGCACTTTCAGTCGAGATGTAGGCATCGGCTACTTCGGCCTGTCCACCAAACTGAACTACCGCATTTGTCGTGTCAGGTGTCTCGTCGTGGACGCTTTGACCCTCGTCGTTCTCGACAGAAGCAGTAATATCTTTGTCCAAGACAGAGGGATGGTTGTTGAGGTTGACGACCCCATCCCGTAGATGATATATAGTCCTCAAGGCTCGGTACCTGAGGCGTTGCATGGCCGAACGTTTGTCCTCGTATTCCGGATCATTAGGGACGACGGCGACGGTGTCCCAGTCGACGTTGCCGATCGGTTGAACAAGAGTCGCCATGGCGATCAATGCAATGCAATATTAATATCCTCGTTAATTATGGAGATGCTGTGCAAATAAGCCGCGCGTTTTTCCTCAGGTTTTATGTTGTTGGGGGAGAGAGACTTGCAGCGCTGTAGAAAAGGAGAAAAGCAAACAAGCATTGAATCGAGTGGTTAAGCGAGAACGACTCCAGCGCACACATTATCAACATCCGATTAGTCATGCTGCCTACTTTACGCTGCCCTTTATTGATATTGGGATGAAAATAGATGAGGGCTTGTTACAAGCTGGAGACTGGCTTTGGACAAGCTTTATTCTATGATGTACGCAGGATATAATTTTAAGTCTCCTAAAAAAACGGAGATGTCAAAATATATCAGGAATATATTTCGCACAACGGAAATGCACTTTCTATAGGATGATGGTTCCAGGATTCTGTTGATGCTTACACTCTGGCCCATTACAACCAAAACTGATGAAAGCGAGCTCTGAGTATGCTAAATATTACTCCGCAGACTTCATTCAAGGCATCGCTCTCTTCACACCTCGCCAAATTCGTGGGCCCAGTCATTGGTCTTCGGGTAAAGCCCAAAGATCCTCGGATGCTACAAGACATCTAATAGGAATCTGCTGACATGATGCTGGAGCGTCGTTGGTGCCCCAAGGCATATCTGGGGACAGGCTCTGTCGCAGACGATTCTTTGTCTCAACACTCACGAGTTCCTTCATCAGTGGTGCCATTCGTGGCATGAAAAGATTGCAGAGACCGTCCAAATGATCGACGTCGGCCGCCGCGTACTCCCACATGATATCTGCGATTTCGTCGCATTTCTTGAATCTTTCGGCTTGCAGGACTTTCCGCAAGAACCGCTGTAGTTCACACGGAGTCATGATTTCAAGGGCCTCGTTCTTAATAGCGAAATTGAGGCCTTTAACCTTCTCCCCATTGCGAGGTTGTACGGCGCATTCGACGAGTTGCGGATCTGTCGCATTGGCCATAGTGATGTCGAACTGTCCCTTTAGAACAGCTTGGTCTTACCGGACATCCCACCAGACTTTATGGTGCTTCTCGGATTCCAGAACACCTCGAATGTAATGCTCTTTTTCGCCAACCACGCCGAACATCCCACGGCCAAGCTTCTTCACGTCGAATAGGAAGGTATGCGTGAGCTTGAAATGGCGTATCTGCAGAATCGTGAGGGGTCCGTGCCAGCCGTATGTCCTGCCACATCCGCCGTCAAAGCCTAGCACGGGCTTGATTGGACGGCTTCGACCTAGGTTGAGGAGTGTAGGAAGGAATATACGAATCAGCTTCTCCTTTGTGCCGATGATCGTCCGATTCTTGTTATTGAAGACCTCAGTTCCTCTGATGTCAAGGCTTGCCAATCCCCAGCTCGGATGTTCATCTGTAAAGGTCAGACGGAATCCATTCAGCCAACTTGGAATTTGTTTGTTCATACCTTGGCTGTCATAGTCAATGACACGACCGAATCTACCGAACGTGATTACTCGAAGGAGATTCTGCAGTTGATGGGCAAAGTTGGCCCTATTCAACAATCCCTGCCCCAACTGTGCAGGCGCAAATAAGTTGTTTTGGTGTCGGACCAGCGCATTGGTGATCTTTTCGAAGGTTGCGGGGGTAGACACCTCGTCTTCCCAGTTAGCCAGCTTCGCTTCCGACAGCTCCCTTATATACTCGGGGTCTTGAGTCTCTGTTGCCAAGGTCTGACTGTTTGCGTTGCCGGTCGCAGTCGATGAGGCTTGCAGAGAGTCCAGAGCATGGCTTTCTGTTGTGTCCGGGCTGGAGACAGCAGCTTGTTGTACAGTGGTGTCTGACATTGTACTTCGGATAAGCCTGCGGGCGCGACCAGACGAATTCGAAAGCACAACTTAAACCGCAAATCCCCATCGCTCGGACAAACTGCTTTTAGAATTCCCAAGCAGGGCCGCAGAAATACAGGCGGAGAATTGGGCCGTGTATGCTCTCGATAAGTCGAACCTCGGAAGCTTCTTCGACCATTTTCATCAGCGCATTTGCGCTATTCCGCTGGAGAGACCTCGCAACTGACAGCATTTTTTCCACGTACACTTGTAGGAGGCCGAACAGACAGTTTGTGTCTCCGGATGTGTATCGCATCGCCTCGTCTGGGAGCTCTTCCCATTCCAGCACCCCCCATGTATTTTCCTCGAAGTAATCTCGCCCTAACCTCTTTGCTGACAGCCAGTTGCGATGCTCTTCATATCCCATAAACTTCCTTCCCTCAATCTCGACGCATCGTCTCAATGCCTGGAGACGGAGGCGAGGACCACATCTCGTCGCACCTTCCATTGGCTGCACATCCAAGACATTTCCAAGGCGAATTCCTTGGACTCCAAACATAGCATTGGCATCACTGCGAACGTCGATCCAGAGTTGCCATAACGAATTAGCATAGGAAGAAGTCAAGCGCTTGGAGAGAGCCAAGGAGCCTGAGAGCTGTCTCGGGCGTCGGAATATTGGCTACTGAAACAGCTCCCAGCTCCTCGGGGATTGGTCGCTCGTCGAATTCCTTGCCATCATATTTCCAGTAATCCGAAGTTCCGATGATTGCGTCGCCATTGAATACTGGCAAGAGCTGACGGGGAAGACAAATCGAAGGGCTTGGTCTTGGGTGCCAGAAGTGTATTTGCGAGACTCTAGGTATCCAGAATATCACAGGCTCGGTCTCTTTTCTTTGTATGCAATTGCTCAGGCGATTTGCTGAGAAATTATCTGCGTCTACCAGTTGATATATATCTCCAAGTTCCGAAGCGAAATCCGCGGCAGTCGTGAGGTACTCGTAAGGCACAACCACCATCCATGTGCCATTATCATTCCATCTCATGGCATCACCCATAACCGCCTCCAAGTACCCTTGGATACAATCATCTCTTCCGTCGTCCTTTAGTTCAATGTACAGTGCTAGGCTTCGTTGGTCGCCTTTTTTACATTTGTGGTTGTTGAGGGAGAAATGGGAAAAGGGGTCAGGAATGCCATTTTGGTGGTCAATTGAATACGTCTTCCTGAGGTACGCCAGAACGTCCTGGGACATCGCAAAATAATCAGCAAATGGACCTAGAAATACGTGCCAACCCCAGAAGAGCGACCTACATGGTTATCCGATCTCTTTGCGGTTCTGAGCTCATTCAGAAGGTCGTCTGAGATTGCTCCATGTTCTTTCTCACGACCCCTGCCTTTCTCTCCCCCGGGTTTCCCTTCCATCTTGCGAAAAGGGGTCAGGGGTTGAACCAGTTGAAGAAAGACCTGCAAATAGCAGAGTTGAGTCGTTCCAAAAAACCTACTGGGATGTAGGACTTTTTGGGGCGGAAATTTCGTGGGTCCTATTTGTGCACTGGGGGAAAGTAGAGAGAGAGACGAAGAGCCATTGCGTATGCAGGAATATATGGGTGGGTGGGGAAGCAGGCCGCTTCAGGAATCATATTCACCCTGAGGTCGTTCATATCAGCGACAAAACGAACCTTCAAGCGGTTTTCACACACACCGACTATTCAACCTTCGATACTTTTTCTGTGCTTTGTAATACATAGATTGAGTTCTCTAGGAACTCTGCATTGCCATACTTCTACTACTGCTATGAGCTCTTCAAATTTTACCCGCAGCGCCGGCCGCGAGAAAGGAGCTAGGGCGGGGCGAACCAACACCTCACGAGCTATGTTCAACTATTTGAGAACACTTATCCTCTCTCATTTTCTCTGAGCACCAAGTCGCCTATGGCCACAAGATGACGTTCAATGTATACGGAGAGGCTAACAACACAACTTCGGCTCGTTGCGGACAGATATCATCCCAGATTTCATGAGCTCCAACGCGACTTTCCGTACCCAGGCGCAGTAGTTGAAAGAGAAGTGCCTTAAGTAGAACCGGTACAACACAGCTGATAGAACCCATGTGATGTACAACGCAATATTTGTGCAGATGATATAATGAGCAACACTCCAATTCAGCCCAACAAATCCTGGGACTACATGGAAACTCCAAACAAAAGAAAAATGATGGATACCGACGACAACATGGCAGATTGAATGGCAATTATGCAAACTGACCAGCTGCATGCCTTCAAACTTTTCTGCGACTGTAAATTGAAATATCACGGAGAGGTTTAGTTTGGTATGAGGCTGCAATGGCAGTGCAACGATTGAAGGGCAGAGAATATTATGAAGGCGAGAAGGGATGGGGCGTATATGACGAGCGACCACTCAAGCCTGTCCTCTCACGCTACTGTATACAGTCAATGATATTGAACGAGATAAGATAAGCCGAGTCCATTTAAACTCCTTTCTTCTTCGGTCTGGTTTGAGGGTCCTATTGAGTTACTGGACGTTTTTCCAGGAACATCTGATAGACACAGGCCCAACTGCTACGAGTTCAAAAGCTACTCCTGGAAAGATAAAAAATTCCTAGACGAAGTATTGCACCCATTTCGTTCGAGGAAATTTCAGATTCGCACCAGAAAAGAAATATGGATTGACTGCTGAAAATTTTAGACATGGCCAGGAAGGATGCGGTGTCAAATTTGGATAGTTGGGATCTGGTACGAGCGAGAGGATGCGGGTCATTTTGTAGCTTTGGTAACCTTTAGGAATAAATCCTTGGATATGAGTCTTGCAAGTTGCAAGATCATTGGCTCTTCTAGAAATCCTGCTACTGTTCTCACTAGACCGATAGAAGGAAACTCTCAGATGATCCCCGCCCCGCAGATCTCATAATTAAGCCCACGCTTTTGTGGAGAACTGCGATATAGGGGTAGAAGTGGGGTGTGGCTGCATTGTAGGAAGTTGTGGCAGGGACCGAATATACTCGTGGATGCCTCAGGCCCCACAGCTCTCTTTTCCTGTGCGTTGTCCATCAATTTCACGAAGTCATAAAAGGTGACCGGTATTGCCAGTTGCTACATAATACATCAAGGCTCCAATACGTTGATGAAGGAGGTCCTGCGAGGGGAGATCCATCACGTGCTGTCACTATAATATACACTTACAGCGGGATGTCACGTGTGGTATGCAGGCTGACGACTATATCTCGTTTCCGGGCACCAATAAACAGACTTGGGACTTAGGGCTTACAGTAAACGTGATATAATACTCGGTCCTTCCTTCGTTGCTCGCTCTGCTCGCTTTACTCGAGCGAATAACCGAGCAAAGCGAGCAACGAAGCTACTACGGACGTCAGCCTCACCTAGTTACTTTACGATCCGTCCCTCTACAAATAAATCACACACTCTCTCACGACTTCAGGCCAACTTATCAATTCAACTATTCCCACAAAGGCTTCCAGTTTCAGCTTACCCGTCAAGATGTCGACCGATGACATAGGTCAGTCAAATTCGCATTTTCTTGCAATTTATTAACCGCGGTTGACACATCACTAGGAGGTACTCCGATCGAGTGGTCGAAGTTCGCAACCGTTTTCAAGAAATTGGCGGTAGACGGACCTGGGGTTGCTTCTGCTGAAGACATGGTGAGCGTTACCAACGCGGCTCATCCACTCGCATCGGCACTTACAGTGTTGGACATTGGCTGCGGAGCGGGCCAGGTCATAGGCGCGGTTGTCAAATCTCATGGTTCCGAGCTCCCAGCATCATCTCGCCTTGTCGCCTCAGATCTGAGTCCTGGGATGCTTGAGCAGGTACTGGCGCGAAAGAGAGAGGAGATTGAAAAGGGAGACAAGCAATGGGACAAAGTTGAGACTTTGATCTGCGATGCACTTGATCTCTCCGCTTTTGAAGATGGGTCGGTTAGTCATGCGTATGCAGGATTCGTGCTGTTTATGATGCCGCAAGCACGCACTGCGATGAAAGAAGTCCATCGCGTTCTTACAAATCAGAATGGCGGTGGTGTGTTTGCAGTCAGCTCGTGGATGGGCAGCGAATGGATAGATCTCATGATATTTCCAAGCAAGGTTCGGCCAGACAAAGTCATGCCGCAAATGCCTAAGACGTGGACAACAATCGAAGGGGTGCGAGGCGAGCTTGAGGCCACGGGCTTTCGAGACATTGAGGTTCATACTGTGGACACGTATATGCCATTCGACGATTACGAGGAGTTCGTACATGGCCTCCTCACGCAGTTTCCGGTAATGGCTAGAATGACAAGCGACATGACTGAACAGGAGCTTGGACAAACGCGCCGCTTGATGGTTGAGTATATCAAGGCAAAGTACCCGCAGGTTCCAGCACGCTTGAAGGGGACTGCAATTGTTGGAATGGGAAGGAAATGAAGACGCGGACAATTCGAAGATGAATTGTGGTTGAAGCGAGAAGTAGCTACGAATTGGCACAGAAACGTCTTTCAGATAAGTGTTACAATATGACGTGAAATCAAGAGAACCAGAGCAGGGTTACCTGGGCAGCACCCGGGTTAAGGCTCGCTGGATACCACCCAGCTAAAATCTAACAGGTTGGGTAGGATACCGGATGTTCTAGTAGGTTTCCTAAATAATCCGGGTTTTCATGCTTTACTTACATAAACATGCTTAAATATGCCACGATAATTCGTCCCGAGACTCACTTATGTCGGCCCGGAAACTGGGTTTCTGGTTAAGGTAAGTTTTAGAGGGTGGAATAACCGCCCAGCAAGCCTCTGGGTAGTATCCGAGCAGTTTCCAGGTCTAAATGTACATGGCCTACCTAGGTAATATGCAGATTGATGCGCGTCATCTATAAGCGTACATGTTAAAAGTCCGAGCTAATCTGATTTCTTCCGTCCACCACGTCCTACAGAATCCAAGTAAGAAATTTCCAGATCTCCTAAATGTCACAACGAACAAGGCAAACAACGAACTACCACTATATGAGCTTCTATAGTTTACTTACCAATCAGGGGCGAAGGACTTGTTATTTTACCTCCCTCCGGTGTTCCCCCTCCCCCGCCCTCTCCAAACTTATCTCATGCAGAGGTACTAGAGCGAGGCTTACCCTCCGTATCAACAGATGAACTGGAGGAATGGAAGTAGCAAAGAAGCAAATAGAGAAAAAGACCCTAAAAGTCTGAATAGCATCTCTTTTGGCTCTATAAGAATTGGCGAGTAAAGAGCAACTGACCATTTAAGCGGTAAACTTACAAAGCCCTAACATTGACCAATTTGCTGCTCCATTGCCCAAACCCACAACTTGTGAGTAAATCGTAACAGAGCATCGTAGTAGAGCTAGTCTCTGTTATAACGTAAATTTGAAAGGTTTCCTTAATGTGCTTAATAGGTGTTTACTGATACGAAATAGAAAGCCATAAGGGACAAGTAATCACAACTTAGCAGCTCGTCGTATGACGATGTAACAAGTTGTTCGGTGCGCGGATTTCTGCTTCGCTCCTTCCTCGCTTGAGAAAAGGGGAGCTATGTCACGTGCAAAGCCTAAAACTCCGAAGGCATGGAGAGATGACGATGGACACCTACCAACCGTCGCCAAATCCATCCCCGTCTTCTCCGAAATCCTCCTAGCCGCAGCTATACTTACCAGATACTCAGTCGGCAAGCTCACCGGCGCGAGATGGTATGTATTCCTGGAATTCGCCGCCCTAGTCACTCATTGGCTCCTCTTCACCATCCTCGTCCTAGTCGTGTCCTAAGGAAAGCATATGGTGCATTGGATTGTCTCTGTGGTGAGAGTTTCTGGGCCGTTGTTACATGTATATAAAATGATAAAAAAGCGTTCAGCATATCAATTTCAACGCTGGTCAAAATCTACTGGGGAGCTTTAATATTATTTGTGAGACACGTGGCTGGACAGGGTTTGATGGAGCGTGCACTATTGAAACCACTATTGGGACCGACCAAGCAACTGGGTGCCAGGTTAAGGTCAATACTGGTGCCGGCGTGCAAGGTAGACTGGTCCTCTAATTGAGGCTCTTTCGTGTCCAACTACTTGTAGCCCATGACTTGTGTAGCGATGGCGAGCTCAGCTCAGTCGCCTTGCATGAGTGGGTGCCTGTGGGATAAGACATTGAGTAAATTGCATCCTATAGTATGATTGGTACTTATAATACCTTAATGCTTCCAAATGTTTCTCTCCTTGGCACATATACCGTGTCCTTTACCACCAATGAGCAGCCTTGATACCAGAGTGACAAGTATGAGCAAATAGTTGGGGAGCTCCTGCCTTTATATAAAAAATTTGCGTGACTAGCTCTGAATATAGTTTGAGCTTAATGCATGTCATGCTCCCTGGACAGGACTTGTCAATTTAAATCCCATGTTATATATCAAAGAAAATGGCATCCCTTGGGGAGCTAGCCCGAAAATAAAATGAAATTTTCTTGTGATTCCGGAAGCGACGCTTTGAATGGGACCTGTGTCCTCGGTAGCCTCGAGAGACTCCGAAATCTGATCATCCTACCACTACAAGACTGCCTTAGTGCGTTGTATCTTGAGGATCTAGTACTAGAAAGCGTGCGAGGAGAAGCTTTTCCACACACCCATGACCTATAGTTGACGATGCTCGAGCATGGCCAAGTAACGAGTGCGGAGTATCGCACTCACAATATCGTCCAGCAGCCGCTCCTGCCCCAGCTGCTCTAGTGTCAACATTGTACCATGGTTCAATGAGCAAGTATATGGAGTAGCTTGAGTCACCTACCAATGAACTAAGGCTATCTGCACATATATAATAGTCCTCAATCCTCATTCGTGGGGATTTCCTTCTCCCTTCCAGACATTTTCCACTTTCCATTATTCCATCTGAACTTCACTTACTCCACATTACTTCATATCTCAACTCACTTCTTCACTTCCTCAATCATCACTCGGCAGAATGACTTGTTCCGCACCTCCTTTCGAGCACCCCTATATGGCCTACCAATGCAGTATGCAGCAACCCCTTCTTTACCAACCACAGTGGATCCTCGGAATGCAGCAACAAACCTTTTACCAGCATCAGCAACGAACATATCAACAACAACTTTACGAACAATAGATATACGGACAGCAACAACAATCTTATCAACCAACACAATCTTCCCCACGGCCAGAATTTGTTCGAAGACGATCATCATCATCACCGGAGCGGAGTGTCGTTCAGACACCACTTTCGGAGGAGAATGCTGCAATCGGCTGTATCGTCTTCCTTCGACCGAAGGATGACGACTCGACAGATATCAAGTGCATCAAACCAGATGGCATAGACATGAAGAACCAAAGGATCTTCAACCATCCAGCTGTCATCCTTCAGATGTGGAGAGAATCTCTAAACGAGGAGACCATGGCCTTATGCTGGTACGTAAACCATGCATTCCCACTCGAGAAATATTTACTAATACGATGGATAGTGTGATCTCATCTAATCCTCAACCAAATGAGGCCCATACTTCAGCCTTGCCAATCTCAACCTTTTCAGAGACTGGGACAGCAAAGATGACCAATGGCACCATGTTTCTCGAAAAAGAAGGGGCAATGGCCAAACAATGTTTCGTCCTCAACAGTCACGTCTATATCATTCCTCTTTCTAAACTTCGACCTTTCAGTGTGCATAACCCCTTCGGCACCCGACTGTCAAGAGACAGTTACTGCTACCTGATGCAGTCATTCGGCGGGTCAGGAGCGAAATGGATCAAAACTTCCAAGTTGAAGGCTGGAGAACAAGATCCTTCGGCTACAGGAGTACTACCAAGTACACCAACCACGCCAACGAAATAAATCCATTCTGAAGAAAGTCATGAATAATGACAACAATCCGTAAGCGACTGAAACATGAACTCGATAACGAATCGCTAATTTCAAGCAGCCGAACACCACAATAACGATAATTATTCAGCTGGAACTAGATAAGACCTGGGAGTCTATCTTGCAAAGTTCATGCATTTACATAACAACTACCAACTCCACCAACCACACCAACGAAATAAATTCATTCTGAAGAAAGTCATGAATAATGACAACAATCAGTAAGTGACCGAAATATGAACTTTACAACAAAACGCCAATTCCAAGCAGTCAAACACCACAACAACACACGCAACGACGGCAATTATTCAGCCGCAGATGTCAATCTCGACAACGATAGCGACGACAAAATGACTCGACACATGACCATACCTGAGAGAAACCCTCTCCAGGCGGCCTAGTTCTAGCGGCCTCAATTCAACGAAACCAGTAAGTTCAGCTCACATTTGAAAGAACCTGAACGGAATTGCTAATATTGATCAGATCTTGAGAATATGCGAGAGAGACGCAAAGGACCATGATCGAGGAGGAGGATATCGGGACGACAATACGAAATCTTACCAAAGAGGAGGAGATGGTAAAGTATGAGCTGTTGGCGGACGGGAACATTTTGTAAGTCAATCTTCTGTCCTTGTGATCAGATAATGATCACTTGAATAGGGAATTGAGGTGCAGAGTCTTTCCGGCCGCCAAGGGTGTTGGGGAGGACGATCGGGTAGGTACTAATGGAATAGTGGGAGGACAAGGCGCCAAATTCAATTTCGACAACAATCAACAACAACTTCAACACATTTAACTTCAACACATCAACAACAATTCACCAATTTCAACAACACACAACAACGGAGGACCTCAATAGGACAGACATCAAGGAGTCGGAATTTGGAACATCATGGAGCTTGGTACAGGAAGATTCGGGGATGGACTTTCAGAGAATACGGCATCACCAGGCCACGAGATCTAGACATTCTTTCCTGGCTTCACCCAATAAGAGGTTTGCCAGGTTTTATCGAAGTCTAGAATGGATTTGGGATTAGGGTAGGAGGAACGGGAATACACAGCAGCTGTACCAACCTTTCATTCAGCGAGCTCAAATACTAAAAGTCAAAACCAAAACGCAACGAACGATTAAATAACATGATATGAATATAATTTCAGTGACAAGCATCAGAATCGGATTAATGTCGTAAGTGATCCGGGAAAGTCCCTTTTAATTTTGCGACATTCCTCATAGGTGATAAACCTCACTGGTCCTTCCACAACACTTGAAGCGCAAGGTCCAACGAAGGAATCTAGGAATCCTTAATAATCCGTGACTTATTTAATTGGCTTAAACGGTGTGGAAAATTACTCTGAAAGGACGCATGGATCTGGAGGGTGACAGCCTTTTATATACCCCGAAAAATTAGTGTGCGCACAATCACAATATCTGTCAGTCCTTTTTCAAATATTTGAATTGCTAACACGCTACGGCGATACGCTGATGGCTGATTACCCAATCATAACCAAGATTAATTATCAGTCCTACACTGTCTGTATAGTTATGCTCATATCACTGATCCCTTGTGAGACATCTTCCCCATTTCTCTCATTCAGCCAGGTATAAAAGTCCGGGTGCGTGCCATCCAGTACGTCCGGCAAAACGAAACAATTGAATTTCTTCAAGAGGTAGAAATAATGGGTCGGAAGATAGACGACATCATTGACAAGGAGAGATTTTTGATCGCGGAGCCGATCCTGTGTACTGAACATGGCACCGCGGGGAATCCAATTGCGAGCCCTCAAGCTGGTGAGCATATACTCCTTGGCTTCTTCGAATTGTATAGCGCCTGAGACGTTGATACCGAGATGTTCGAGTGCCTTGACTGTAAACTTATCCGCAAAAAAAATATTCGTTCTACGGTCTTCCAGAATTGTACGCAGGGTCCTTGAGTTGCCTATCTTTGAATTGAATACCCTTTTGTGGCCGACTTTCGATAAGTTGAGAACGAAGGTGGCGCCTGAGGCGAAGGCGACGCTGATGTGGGTGACTGTCCGCAACTCCCTGCCATAATCCTTAGCATCAATGAATGTTTTCTACAATCAATGGAACAATCACCCCTAGCAGTAGCAGATGATAAACAGTTCCAAGACGCCAGGTACCGCCTTCTGCAAGGCAGCCAGAAACTGCCCAATTCCCTTCTCATGCTCCACGCTGATGCGAAGATGTAACCTCGATTGTGTGATGAGACGTTGCTCGCCGAAGGAGACACGCCTGTACTTCGTACCTAGCGGTGGCAACCCCGATAATCTGGCACGGCCGGGAGTACCATCTGAGGATGTGTCAGAATCCGAGGCCCATTGCAGATTGCTAGGATCTGGTGGAGGAGAATTAGGCCTGACGGCCAGATCTTCAGAGTTGGGTGTGTCACAAGCCGTGGGAAAGTCGAGACTACAGGCATCCGGTGGAGGAGGGGAGCCAGGACTGACAAAATAATATTCGAGTTGCTCATGCATGTTGTCGATGTAGTCGGGATATTATAAACGATAGTGTGGGATAACGAGAGTGGGAGCAATGTTTGTGATGAGGATCGGAAACAAACACCACGAGAGTGCATATCTAATGAGTCTGAGCAGGTTGGCGAACCCATTCGGAAGCGACGATGGGAAAGGGGAGCTAAATCATGTGACTCTAAATTTATCTGCGACTGTTAACTCCTACTGCTGTACTGTTTTTCGTTTGCAAAGCAACTGATCCAATGCAAGCAACTTAGCAACTAAAGATGTTCAAATCAACCAAGCCAGTTTCAAACAAGCAGCCAAACTCCGCGTTCCAAACTCAAGAAGTATATCATTAATAGTAATAGTGGGTATCGTCTTCCTAACAACAAATCCAAACAAGCCTTCGCCCCTTCCCCCCTTCCAATCCAATCAATCACAACCAAAACAACCACCTGAAAATTCCCACCACACCCCTTCCAACCCCCATCACCACCCGTGCAAGTACAACCATAAACCACACGTACCACATAACGCCCACCAGCGCCCATTCAACAATCACCCAGCCCCCGCGTCTCGCCCACCTAAAGCGGCGTCGTCTCCTTCTCATCATCTTGTCAATCTTGTCCGTGACCCGCGTAATATGCAACGTCTGACTGGTCACAAGGTCCTTACTAACTTCATCCGCTTCATCTCCAGCTCTGCGCGTCATGGGCGTGAGGGTGTCTGAAAGTTTGGATTGGAGGGAATCGATGTTTGATACGAGGGACGAGATGGACGTAGTGATGAATGCATCGGCGGAGGATTGCAATAGACCGGAGGAGAGCTGGATATCGTTGCTTAATATGCGCGCAGCGAGTATATGTTGCTGGCTTTTTGGCACCGGCGCAATGTCATCAGTAGCTAGTGCCGCGATACCTGTATACACTGCCTCATCAGTTGTCTGCAAATCTTTGAGTTCGTGAGCGCGCCGATTTATTTCCTTCGCTTTAATACCGGGACTGAGGAGCAGAGCTCTAATACGAGCAATCTCGTGTTTCGTCATGGGACCGCGATGAAGAGAGACGCTTTGGTCAGATATACTCCATTGACGCTCCCTACTTCTGTCGTGTGTTGTTTCTAGGTTCGATAAACCGGTGATTGGTAGAGCGTTCCGGCGCTTTCCAGGGAGGCCGAGGATGGCGTTGAGACGAGCGTCAGCGCCTTCGACGCCGGGTGCGAAGCTTTCGCGACGGGAGCCAACGTCGGAGACGGACGAATCGCGGGTGAAGCGGTTGCAGTGGCCCGTGTCTGGGGAAGAGCTGGGTGAGGCGTTTTGGACGTCTATCCGGGGCGGAGGCGAGAGGAGCTGGGCGCGAGAGGCTTTCCTGCGCTCTTCTCTGGCTTTGTGCTCGGCATTATCAGACCGGGTTCGAATTGGTCGTCCACGACGCTCAAAAGGTGATGTGAAAGTCGGCATATCATTGAGATATGATGGCTTTTCTTGTTCCACGAGGAGTGAATCACTGTCCTCCTCTATTGCAGCCGAATCGCTCTGGGAAGGTTTCTCTGCTTTGATCTTTGCTGGCTTTATATCTTCGACATCGGAATCATCGGTGGAGAACCCAGATGATCCTCCATACCCAGCCGGACTCTCCTTAGTCTTCCAAAACATATCACTGACCCTCGTGACAGGATTGCGAGTGTTTTTAAATAGCCCTCGAATGCCAGATTCTTCAGTCTTGCCTCTTCGGAGACTTCCTTTCTTGGTCGCTTTATGACTCTCGTCCGTCCTCCTTGATGTGGTCTTCTTTACTGGGCTTGTTGATTGCCTGCGTTTATCTGCACTACTAGGACTATCAGGAGTATGTTCCTTGGCAGGTGTCGGAAGCTCAGAGTCGGGCGTTTGCTCGATCCTCACACGACTGTGGCTTCGATTTCGACTGTGGTCACGAAATGCTGGTCTGATTTTTGACTTGACTTTAGACAATGGCGTCCTCGCAGGAGAGAGGTTTCGGCCCCAGGAAGACGACAAGTCCATACCAATACTAGGGATGAACGAATTTGCTAGCTTAGTAGCCCTCGACTCTGGAGAATTGGGTGCAGTCGAGTCGAGATCATCCATTGAGGGCCTGGAGCGGTGACCGGGTACCTCCAGACTTGCTCGGCCCGACGAAGTTCCATTCCTTAGCGAGTCTCTATTTGACCTACCTAGGTTGTTTACAACAGACCCAGATCTGCTGTGCGAAGGTGACCAGGACTTCTGTTTTTCAGCGCTGTTTTTGTGAACAGATGATTTCTGTGAAGCACGAGACTTATCAGTTTCCCGCGAGTTAATCCGTTCAGGTCGGTTCCACTCGTTGTCTCCTGCTTCCTTGGCAAGCATTTCTTCCATCTGCTTTGCTAGAATATCTGTGCGACGATCTCCACTTTCCTCTGTTCCGCTTCGCTTTCTTCTCAGCCGGCGAGGTCCGTCGCTATCTGAAGACTCCGAATCAGACCTGCTGAGAGAATGGATGAATTGACGTCGGTCATGTATTGAACCATTGTGCCCATGATGTATGCGTGTGGCATCACGAACATCTCGTAATCTTTGCTTCGCTCTCGAAGTAGTACTATCCGAGTACTTATCAGGGTCCTCTTTGATAGATCTGAATTTCGGTAGTTGGGTGTCAATCCGAAGATCCATGGTAGATGCTTCTTTTCTCACAGTATGCCCTGGAGATGGCTGAAGCTCCGGCTCTTCACTCCGCCGAGACCATGGCCTTCTAAGCTCCGCCCTCTTGGGGAAGACCCTCCACCCATGACGATCCTCAATAATCTTCTTGTTATCATCTTGTTCAAGCCAGAAGACATCTGCAATCATATCCGCTGGATTCGTGACCCAATCAATCCTTGGACGTTTGACCTTTGGGGCTGTAGCTTGACCCTTGCCAGCATTGCTCTGTGGTGAAGTATGCGGTGTGGCCCCAGTATCCGCTGCTTTTGAGAACGAAGGCATGAACAGACAATCCGCAGCTTGAGACTCCTCAGAAGAAGACTCCCTACGCACCTGATCTACCCAACTAGAAACCTTCGCTAGATCCCCAAATCCCTGAGCTTCCCCATCAATAGCCTTCGCATTTCTCGACCTGACTTTTCGATTTCTAATATACTGCAAAGGATTGTACTCCCTCCCCAAAGACCTGGGTGGTGGCAAATTCGTACTCTGAGAAACAGTCCGTGAAACAGGACCAGATGAAGTCGGTGATCCAGGCGCCGTACCTGCATCGCTCGTCCCTCCCGCTTGCGGTTTCAATGGCGGCACATACTGCAACAGCTGTCGATACTGCGCCATAAGCTCAATAGCAATCTTCGCCTTTTCAGCCCTAGCCAATGTACTCTCCGAAAAATGATACTGATATCCTCCTTCCTGCGCAGAGTCAAAAGAAGCCTGCAGCGGGCTTTGTATCGCTACTCGGGGCGAAGCAGGCATTGTCCGGTCCCCGCGATCTGGCTTCGGTGACACGTTCCGCGAGACGCGACGCTGTTGCTGGAGATGTTGGCGTAAGCTACCGCCGGCAAAACCTTCGCTGAAGGCTGGGAGAGGGGTCGATGTGTTGCGTCGTGCGGCATTTCGGCGGCTCTCGCTGAGGTTTAAGGCAAGGTTTACTATTTGCGCTGAATCGACATCGAGAGCTGGAGCTTGCGTTGTGTCTTTCGTATCCCTCGCTGGTTGTTCAGAGGTTTTGTCTGCTGTAGAATCCCCGCCAAAGTCTTGCTTGTCCCTGGCCGTCTTGACATTGGCAGCTTGTGGGCTTCCCCCAACATTCGATCGCCCATTCTCCTTGTGCTTTTGAGCTGCTTTGCCCTTGTGATCTCTATCCCATCGCGCTTCTATTGTGGAAGCGCGTTTTGAGGAATCCCGTTTCGCTGTGTCTCCAAGGAGGAAGCCTCCGCTATGCCTCGTTCTGTGACTTCTGTGACTGTCCTTCGGCACATCCAAGTCCCCATACTTACTTGCTTGGCCACCTCCATGATCTGTTGCATTTGCAGCGGGACCGTTCTTCTGACTAGCAACACTGCTGGATTCGCCTGTCTCTGTGCTGTCGAGGCTGTATCTCTTTCTGGAGCTGGGAATGGTGCGGCGGTCTGTCATTGTCATCGCGAGGTCTCGCAGCCGCAGACCTCTAGGTAAAGGTGGTATTAAGTCATTGCTTGAGGACGACTCGCAATATACGGTCTCAGAATCTGTTACAGTAAAGCAGGAGTAATTGCGCGGTTGTGGTCGTTCACATGCATGCGAGCTTTGTTGTCTCCTAGATTTGTCGAAGTGGTATGACGCGGCCAAATTAAAATCCGGGGAAGTGTCGCTAGTGAATAATGCTGGAAAGGGATGAACAACAACACTTCTATCCTAATACAATAATATGTTATCTTGTTTACGTCACCCAAGTTTCAATTATTATAGAGGCGGCGATAAGTAGGCCTGAATGGCATAATCAAGGATTGATTGACAGCCTTTATTGACGCTGTATAAATCTATAACACATGGTTGTCAAGCACATAACTCCATCTGACAATTTTCACCAAAACGCCCACGCCATACTTTTGCAAATCCCTCTACATTCACGCCCTTGGAGCACCCTTCCCGGATTTTTCAATCTTTCTCCTCTTTGCCCGGAGCGCCTCGGCCTCACCATCCTTCTTCTTATTGCTATATACCATCTTTTCGAGGATCTTCCGCTTCTTACGACTCATCATCATCTTGGCTCTCTCCAGCTCCTCATCCTCTTCCTTTGCCCTCTTTGCGGCTTTCTTCTTAGCATCAGCCTTTGGATTTGCTATCTTCTCCTCCAAAGCCACACCCGTTAGTTCAGCCTCTAGCTCGCGCTGGCGTTGCAGAGCTGAATCGGCAGCCTCGTCCTCATCCTCGTCTTCAGCGTCTGAAAATCCGCCAAAGTCATCGTCCTCATTATCGACAACATCAGCATCTTCGGATTCGTCGTCCTCGGACCCGGCGATATCCATTCCTTCAGCGGTGGCATCGACTTCCATCGCTGTGAGGAGTTTGGGTTCCTGTACAGCCATATCGTCTTCACCGGAGATATCTTCCTCCATATCGCTGTCAGCCTCCAGCTCCTCGTCCTCACGTTCTTGTTCGTTGAGAGGAGCGCTGGGATCGTATTGACCGCGCACTTTCTTCACGAAAGGACTAAGATGCGGAGGCAATTGTGCGCCAGGGCCGTAAAGATCAGGTCTCTTGAGCTCTTCGTCATTGACGCTGTCCCAGATCCATTGGGGTTGGATATAGATTCGTCCTGGAACTCGGGATCCTGGGGATAGTTTCTGTGCGGTCTGGTTGTCTTCGACCTGTTCTACAGCTTCGGGGTCGACTTGGATCGGAGGTCGATCGACGACTTGGTGGGTTATTGAGGGGTCAAGCTCGTTGTGTGTGTATGCTCCATCGCCAAGAACTGCATCCCAGCCTATCCGCTTGCAGCCGAATGCCTTGAGGATGAATTCGAGAGGTTGTCGGGGGGTTTCTCGAGAGAGGAAGAATGTGAAGTTGGAGAATAGAGTTGAAGGGTCGGTAGCAGAGTATGAGGGTTGAAGTAAGATGTCTCCACCTGGCGCAGCAGGCTCGAACTTATCAATGGTATCCGTGGGTTGCTCTTCTTCGTCACCCTCCACTAGAGTTTGACTTGTTGGTGGTTCCTGTTCGGCTTCTTTCTCTGGCTGATTCAGTTGCGCCATGAGCTTGTCAATTTCAGCCTGGAGCTTTGGATCTGGCTTTGAGTTCTCGCCATTGGTAATTGGCTTTGGTTGCTCAATCGCACCAACACCATTTCCTTCCAACGAAAACGCCCCGAGTTCTGCTCCTTGATCATCTCTGTTCTTGTCGAATTTGGGTGGGTATACCAATCCAACAGATGTGTAAAGTCTGAAATTCACAAAACCCAAAAGCGTCTGGTAAAATTCCACAAACGTGCCCATGATCCTGAAATCCACATCCCCTGTAACCCTCTGATTGAACCTGTACGGCACCAACCAAAGAACATCCTGTCCCTGAATTGTAGCTTGATAATAAATCCCCTTGATCGACAAGAAACTCTTCCTCAAACTGTTTGACACGATCAAATAGTGCTCGAATTCCAAGCACAACCGCTCACACCGCGCAATCATCTTTGCGGGTACGGTATCGGTGGAAGGCAGATTTGCGAATAGGAACAGCATCGATAAACAATCGTCCAAATCTCGCAGAGCGTCAATGAATGTAGGGTATCGCTCTCGGATTACATGATCCAGTGTATACTTTGTGCGGCCCGTCTTCTCTGGTCTCGAAGCATTGCGCTCCAATCTTGAGGCATCATGCGCATCTCCTCGTCCAAGAGCTTTAGAGATCTTCTTCTCAAGCGCCTTCTGCTCTCTGAACTTCTGCAGTAGCGGTTCATGCAACAGGTATTGGATATCCTTGGTGTAATAGAAGGTCGTGGAGGCGCTGGACGATTTTGAGGCTTTTTTCTTGCTACGAGGTTCTCGCGGGTATATTCCTTTCCAAATGCAGAGTTTGCGGAAATCGGGGAGACTGATTTGTAATTTTCGCACAGCTTGAGTTCTGGTGATGAAGTTCTTGGCTTGGCCAGCCGTTCCTTTCTTCTTGATTCTACCCATTGTTGCGGTTTTGGGTACGAGTGTCGTTTTTGAAGAGGTTTGTGGAAAACGTGGGGTTGCTGAATCTTTTTTGAGAAAAAAAGTTTTGGTTAAGCTTGGGGCTGCGGTGCGAATTGCCGCTGATTGGCCAATCTTCTCACCGCCCGCGCTTGCTACTAATGCCACCAGCCAGACCAGCCAGTACCGCTGCTGCTGCTTATGCTAATGCTGACTAATAAAAGGACAGAATCGCGAGACCGCGAAGTGTGAGAGCCATTATTGGATTGGTTGCATCTTTTGAGAGGAATTGAGCTACATTCTTTTGCTCAAATACCTACCTATTATCATAATGAGTATTGACAGGAGGAAAGCCACCATTTTTGGGGCAGCCGCCGCTGTTCGTGTTCTCCTTTTCACAGCCTTTCCAGGACTCCCGGATCTGCTCACTGCGCGCGTCGAGGTGTCTACGCCGGTAACCAGCTTCAAGAGATGTAAGTTTGTGGTGTACTTTATACACTGCCTTTTGTGCCATGCTAACTTGCAATAGTACAGGAGGGTCTTTTTCTCTATAACCACAATGTCTCCCCATACGATGGCGGGGTTTACCACCAAGCTCCAATACTCCTCCCCCTATTCTCTCTCCTACCGAGCTCTGCAGCATACCCCGCCTTCACATACCTCCTCTACATACTAGTCGATCTCTTGAGCGCAAATGCTTTGATGAAGATTGCCGAATCGGGAGAGGCTGGATCTTCAAAACTATACACTTCACCCCGAAAGGACAAAAAATGGAGTAGCTATGCAATCGCAGCAGCGTAAGCCATACCCAACTTCCTAGTCCATTTCACTCACTCAACTCACTGAAACCATATAGTTTCCTGTTCAATCCTTTCACAATAGCAACCTGCGTCGGCCGCCCAACCAGCGTCTTCACCACCTGCGCCATAATCCTTGCCATCTCCAAAGCCGTAATTGGATCCTCCTACGCCTCCATGTTCGCCCTCTCCATCGCCTCCTACCTCTCCATGTACCCTATCCTTCTCTTCCCACCGCTCGCTCTCCTCTGCTATGACCGGCGGCCCAAAAGCTCCCAATCCACATCCATCTACACCTCCGTTGTCCAGAACCTTTTAGCCGTCGGTGGATTCATACCCTTTTTACTCTACATGTCATCCCTAATTACCGGCTCGTGGGAGTTCTTGGAAAGTACATATGGGGTCCAGTTGCTGCTTCCGGATCTGACTCCGAATGTGGGATTGTGGTGGTATTTCTTCATTGAGATGTTCGATTCCTTCCGCTCGTTCTTCCTAGGTGTCTTCTGGATCCACCTCTCGTCCTACGTCTTCGGCCTCACGATTCGAGTACGGCGGCAACCACTCATCGTACTAACCGTCCTACTTGGTATCTTCGCTATCTTCAAACCCTACCCCTCTATCTCCGACACGTCGCTCTTCCTTGCCTTGCTCCCACTGTACAGACATGTTTTCCCGCTCATGCGGTATAGTTTCTTGGCGTCGAGCACGATCTTGTATGCAACTCTACTTGGACCTGCGTTTTACTATTTGTGGATATATGCTGGGAGTGGGAATGCCAATTTTTTTTTACGCGATTACCCTAGTTTGGAGTCTAGGACTCAGTCTGCTGGTTGCGGATATTTTGTTTGCGGTCCTGAGGGATGAGCTTGAGGTTGAGAGGCCGGAGATGAAGGGGAAGGAAATACGGCAAATATAATTCAGCCAGGTACCACAATTCAGACCATTTATACATTTAAGCTTACACTTACCGTGGTGTGATGTGAATGGAACGCAGGTATTTGCGAACTCCCTCTGTAATGTTTTTTACCCAACGAAAGTGGCACTTACTTGCTTAAATTGGAACAGGAATACAGCAATTGCAATTCATAGACAGGAATAAAGCTTCTCGATATTCATTCGACATAGATATCATCATCTTTATACTTCACAAGCCCACCAAATCAAGTATACAACGCTGCGCAGCCACTGTCAACTCCACTTACATACCCACTACGCACCCTCCCATCCTCTCGAAACCGGCAAGTCTCGCCTCGCGGAACCGCCGCTTAGAACAATCTATATAAAGATCAGAATACCTTCTAAAACAGCGCCGTAACTTTAGAATGTATCCTCTACTAAGAAAATCAGCATACCAGAGTCCAGTACACATGATATCAAACTAAAGCAGACTTCAACGAACCAAATTGAACCCGAAGAAGCCGTCAACCACGTCCCCCAAGTCCCTCCCATTCGCCCTCCTCTCCTTCTCCATATTTTTCAACTCCTTCTTGCTCTCCTTGACCAATCTGTCCGCCTGATCCTTCAACTGCCTCTGCTTCTCACGGTGCGTGTCAACGGCTAATTTGTTTAGCTCGCGGTTGCAGGCTCGTCGATGCTTGGCTTGATTCTTGGCGTACTTTCGGTCTTCGCATCGCGTGATGTTGCGGCTGATGCGGAAGCTGACGCTGCGGAGGAGGCTAGGGCGTTGGATTTGCTGTGGCTGTGGCTGTAGCTTCGACTGGGATTCATGTTGTGGAGAAGGGTGTAGAGGTGGAGATTTTGAAAATTGCAATTCATGAGGATGAGCGTCAGCTTGGACTTCTGGCCCTGTTGCCGTGGAGGCCTCGTTGGATAGTTCTAAATAGCCCTGTGATGGCAGGGAAGCTAGATGAGGTCGAGTGGGCTGCAAACTTGCACGTGGGTTGGCGATGGATTTGGTGAGCGCGCCGTCTACAGATCCTAAGGTTGTGGCGCGAGAGCTGCGACGGGTTGCCATGGACCCCTTGCGTGATTGGACACCCCCGAAGATGGAACCTGCCATGATGCTGGAGCCGACGCTGGAGCGCGCGGATGTCCCATCGATTTCCGCGACAGGCTGCTCGGCGATCTTGTAGTTAGAGGAGCAACTTGTGTCGAGGCTAAGGGGAAACGGAAACTCTTTGTGTTTCATGTACTCCTCTCCTGGTGTGGTTGGGGTGAGAGGGGGGGTTACCACGTTTTTTCAAAGGCGAAGGGAAACTCGTTGTGATCCGCATACTCTTCTCTAGGACTTGTGGGAACTTCGATGTTATTGTTCAGCCTAATGGGAAGAGGAAGCTCCTCTTCACTTGCACGTCTGGACCCGCGGGTAGAGTGAGAGCAAGTGAGACTTCAGAGTCAGGTATAAAGGGCAATCCACTGACTTGTCTAAGCTCGCTTGAGAGACCTTGAACTGGCAAGTTGGGGACTTCCATGGTGCTTCTACTGCGACCTGGGTTGTTCTCGCTTACGGGAGCGCTTTCAAATCTTTGCAGGCGCTCTGTTTGGAGAGAAGTTGCCGATTTGAATTCGGGAAGCTGGCTTGGGGCGGCATCAGGGTCTACCACATCTGGCAGACATTGGTTTGAATCGGAGCATGCGCTGGGGGTGCGGTACATGGTGCTGTGATAGCCGTCGTTGAATTCATTGCGGCGACATATGTCTGGTCGGCGCCCGCACAGGGTAATTGGGAAGTGCTCGCTGAGGACTCCTTCAGTGGGAGAGTTTGTTAGGTTGTCGATGTAGTAGTTGGAGTTGCTGTTGTAGACAGGGAGGTCTGCAATTATCATTCCTCCGTATGGCTCCATCTTGGTCAGATAGCGAGATGGTTGTAGGAGAAGTCTTGGAACTGAGGGGGAGGAGGCTTTATTGTATGTTGCCCGCATGTTTTGGGGATACGGCGGAAGATGCCTTATTGTGTATTATTGACTTGCTTTGATGATGATATCAGATATTCGGGCCTTTGCTTTGGTTTATTGACCTTGATGGATGCCCCTAATGGCTAGGAAGGGAAGCTAAGTAGTAAGGGGGGCGGACTTGCTGTCATCGCTTAGCCTTACGACTTGTCAAGTGGAAAATCCCGCTCAAGAATGAAATCATTGCCTCATAGATATACAAAGGTTTATCATAGAGATTTTTTCTTCAAAGAAAGCTCCATCATCCTTTTCCCTTTTGAGCCTTTTGCTTAGATAGACACGTGATTGAGCCCCTTTCTCTATAACCGAACGGCTTATGTAAGCTATCCAGCGGTACCCCGCGGCAGAATAAACACCTCCCAAAATTGTTCCACCCCGCGTCTTCCCAAAGACCTCACAACTACAAAAGATGCCACAACCAAAATGTCCGATCACAGCAATTCCTCAGACCTCGAAGAACCTGAAACATCACGGCCAAACCGCTGGACTGGCGCGCCCTCGACTTGGCAGAGCCTAACAGCACAAGAACGCGGTCTCGCGGCGTCTTTAGACGCGTTGCGGGATAGAGATCTGAGCGTTCATTTGTATAATGCTCATGCGTTGAAGAAGCGTGCTGCTGAAGGGGTCGTATGTTTATGATTCTCTCTCCCGGTGTGTTTCCTTTCGGGCCTGTGGGAGCTCTGGCTAATCAATCGGCGGAGAAATAGAGACAGGATGACGAAGACGCTGCCGAACCATTCGTTCCCCCCAAATCATGGACAGCTTGGCCGCTTCCTCCGGATACTGTACCTAAAGAGGGGGAACCAATTGGGCGAGAGGATTCAGATGAGGTGTATACATTTCAGAGAAGGGAGAAAGAAAGGGCAAGTGGGGTGCTAGAAGATGTGCTGCTTGGAATTTCACTGAAGAGCGCGAAGGAGAGGTTTGAGGGGAGGGAGTGGGCTAGTGAGGAAGAGAGGGATGTTGATGATGAAGATGTAGATGGTCTTTTGGCGCATCCCGAGGAAGAGCATGGTGGTGACGATGGAGACCCGATTTTAAAAGGACAAACGCCTGAGAAGACGTTTTTACATCCCGTGGTGTCGGCTGATGATGAGAGGTCGAGGGAGGTTCTTCGGCCTACTATCAGGCATACGCTTTCGAAGTTAGATGACGTTCTTATGGCTTTGCATCATGCGAGGAAAACTTGTCGACGATATTCATCGGTGTCTGCGCCTAATACGGGTGACGAGTCCAGCGGCGAAGAGAATGAAGAAAAAGAAGAGGGTTTGGCTAAGAGACCAAAGGGCCGACCTAAGAAGTTCGACAATTTGACACACCGATCGAGACCGGAGGACCTTGAGCAGGAGGCAAAGATGAGAGTCGAGATATTGCGAGCTAAGAAACCTGGTCGCGGTCGAAAACCGAAGCAATATCCACGCCATGCTGGCGAGACCGATCACGAGTACCTTGTACGAATTGCCCGGCTACAAAAGAAGCCAATCCCAATATTCTCATTTGAAGAGACAGGCACACCTTCAATTGTCGCAAAACCGCCCAAAAAGGCTCCAGTACCTAAATTCTCGACTGCACAGAAGTCGCCCGCACGACCCCCCTCGGCCCTTAAAGACAGAATACCACCCAAGGATGCAGACAGAAGAGCTCAACGTAATCTTGGTCTACGTGACTGGAGCGAGGTCCTAGGCTCAGCTGCTCTTGTTGGATTTCCTCCAGATGTAATAGCAAGAGCTACACAACGCTGCGCCAATCTATTCGGCGAAAGTATGACCATGAGAACAATGGTCGAAACTCCGTTCGGTGGCGCAAATCCCGATACCTTGACCAAATACCAGCCCGAAGCCATCCCCGATTTCGAATCCTCGCTCTCAGAATCTGAATCCTCCGACAATAGCGAAGAATCAGATCTAGAACACCGTTCCCTCAAGCAAACTAAACCCCGAGGCAATGCCCCTAAGAAAGAAGTATGTTATTGCCCCATCAAAGACTGCCCGCGCCAAGTCCGCGGATTTAGCAGTATGCAAGATATGCGCGCGCATCTGATGAGGGGACATAATATGAGCAAAGAGGACATTGCTGAATTTGAAGTGCCAAGTGATGAGGAAATGGACGGAGCTGTGCATGTTGATAGATTCTTGGGGATGGAAAAGAGGATATTGAGGGGAAGGGATAGGGGGAAGAGGAAGAGAAGTAGGGGGCAAAGTGGGACTGGGAATCAGGAGGATGAGGACCCAGGTTCGGACAAAGCGAGTGGCGGTCAGGCAACCGTGAGAGAAGATGGAGGGAATACCGATAATGATAATGAAGATCCATGAAGTCATAGAATAGCGTATCACCATTTGTGAGCAGAAATTCCCTATTCTATTCTAATGTTAACCTTTCCTTGCATTATCTCGCTAACTTTTATGTTCTCAAGATAACACCTAACATCTGCTTAAAATTCAGAAAGCACCGCAAAAAAAGAAAAAGTACCTGGGAGATGGACCAGCAGACGCAAAAGGCAAGTCATATACAACAGCAGGTATTCGTTACTAGTCACCCACCCAAATACCAATTTGCTAATTTGTATAGCAGAGTAGATAGGTTCCCTTTTTGGTAATCCCTTAAGGGGGTCTCTAAAGCGCTTTGTACCACTTCTAGTAGAAACTTCTAAAGTGTCTGGTTTCAGTAAATAATCGATTCTTATAATTTCGAGAATTGATCAATTTCGAAGTAGAATGTGGAGCTATTAAACTTGGAACGCGGGGAGGGTTTATTTCGCTACTATTACCCAGTCTTTTTCTGCCGTCACTCCCGGCCATACACTCCGACCCTCGATTCCAGGAACCGCGAGTAGCAGGTCAACGATGGCTTCATACCTCGATTTTTCAGCTTTATCAAGCGCTGTTTCGCCATATTTATCTGCCCCATTTACATCGATCCCAGGAGCTGCGAGTAGCAGGCCTAATAGCTTTATTTCCAGACTTTGCGCGGAGAATTAGGGGTGTCTCGCCGTGGTCATTGTTGCATTTACGTCAATCCCAGGAGCCGTGAGTAACAGGTCAATAATAGCCTCATAACGCCCGAGTATAGCGTTTAAAAGCCAGACGTAGCTGTCGCATTCACATCCACCCCAGGAGCCGCGACCAACTGGCTGACTACTGTTTCGATTTTTAGGATTGAAGCAATATGAAGGCTAGTATATCTGTGCCAATAAGCATCAGCCAAGTCGTCCTTTACTTCCACCCATCTTCTATAACGACCGGCAGAAATACCACAGAGTTGAAAGGCAATGTTGTGCAGGTTGTTTTCTTCCGGACCCGAAGCAGCTTGAAAATAATTTACCCAGATGTTTGCTGCGTATGCGAGAAACGTGAATTGAAATTTGAGAGTCTCTATTTCCTTGTTATCTAAAGATTCCATGTACTCCTCTTCTAGAGTGTTGGCGTCTTCATCCGAATTGTCGACGTCCTCTTCATCTGAAGTGTCGATGTCCTCCTCATCCAGAGTGTCGACTATTACGTCCAACTCGTCCAATTGCAAGTACCAAATGCAACTTTGAGCAAGAACCAAGTTTGAGCCATGAATAGAAATCGAATGCATCCAGGTGCCGTCAAAATAATTATTAGGAGCGGATTGAACAGAATTGTCTTGTGCTAGCAGGAACACTTTGGCGGTTTGGTGGAGTAGATAGACCTTTCCATGGATAATGCTAACAAAAAGGCCACAGAGAATTCTGATCCAACGTTTAAAAAATTCCGTAGGATAGATTCGAGGTCTATATAAGCTTTGTCGCTCTCGCGGACCAACATTGCAATACTTATCTCCCCCACGGAGAGTGGCTCTACCGCAGCACATACAATTTTTAGAAGCTTCCATGCTTGCTCCTTGTTTTTGCTTTGGTTAAGAATAGCTGTATAAGCCGCATTAACAATAGTAGGGTATAGTGCCAAATATTTGACCCTTCCTTGCCTTGCGATAGACTCTGAGCTATCAAGCAATTCGATGACGAATTTAAACCATAAGTATGTTCTACGTTCGACCCTTGTAAGCTTATGCTGTAAAGTGCGTATAGTATCGAGACCAAGGTGGTGTTTCTGTTGAATCTTTCCCAACTCGTGTTTGATCACAGGATCGATCTCAGATCGGATCTGATCAGTATCCTCTTCACCGACCAGACGAATTGTAGGCATTCCCTGGGTAAGGTCGATGAACTTGTCTTCGATATATTCTAATGGACGACTCGTCACAAGAAACTTGAAAGACATATTTCTTGAAGACATATTTCTTGGAGGACCAGGGCATTAATTGTTAAAAGGGCACATTTTCCGAAGCAAAAGTTGTAATTCCGATTTCTTGCACTCGTTGAGGGCATCTAAGACACAGATAATTTCTCCAGCATGGGGATCTGCAGACGCGGTAATAAGGAGACTCCATAACAAATATATATTTTCAATAAGCTTCGCTCCATTTTGGTTGCAAAATTTGATAGCATATTTGAGAAGTTCTAGCTTTTAGCTAAACAGCTGATGGAGTATAGCGCAAAGAGCGTTTGTAGCCGTCTTTTGCTTCTTGTTGTCATCTTTGAAGAAAAAGAAGCAGGTGGTCTGTGATTGAGTCGTTTGTAGCTCTTTGTCCACGAGAAATCTAGAGAGTATAGACTTGCTATAACCTGGGTCTGCCGAAACCCAAAGCAGACTTGAGGTGTGGTAATTTCTCCAACTGTTATAATTCGAATGTTGCAAAAACCATTTGCAGGTGCCCGGGACGAGATCTGGATTTCTATCCTTATACTGTTCATATTCTGATGTTCTGAAGAGCTGGTGGCATTTGTATTTCCGTTCTGTCTGATTTGACGCATCTAAGTTGACGCATCTAAGTTGACGCATCTAAGTTGACGCATCTAAGTTGACGCATCTAAGTTGACGCATCTAAGTTGACGCATCTAAGTTGACGCATCTAAGAGTACTTAGCTTCTACCGTAGTACTATAGGGTTATTGACAAACGCATATGAAAACCTCCTTGCACATTCTGCTGTCCTATCATTCCTATCCCGGAGCCAGTGTTGCTAACTCTTTGGTTGGCTCCAATTCCATGCCCAGCCGTTCCTCGGACTTGAGATCCCTCAAGCGTCTTGTTTGTAACGGGTGAATTGATCTCCTCAGTATTGTCGTATAGCCTGCCTAAAACCTTCGCATATTTCGAAACGAACTTCCTGCTAAACCTTGTCATATCCATATTGTTCGCGGCAATACCTTGATCGGGGTATTGGCTCAGTGCCGCTGAATGTTCTGGTACAATTCGCCCTACGCCCAAGACATCTTTCTCCTCAAAAAAGCAGTGGATTGAGAGATCAACACCGGCTGGAGAAGCAAATGTTGGATCTGCTGTTCAGCAGCGATCAAAAAATCGAATTTTTGTCGAAGAGGGTCTAAAATTAGCGAATTTGTGCCCTGAATCACGTTTAGGAATTTTGCAAGTCTGTATCCCCAGTCCGCCAGATCTGAACCAGCATGAGGTGTGCCCATGAATAGAATCCCTCGAGTAGACTGGAAGACATTCTCTAGATTTCGGTCCTCTTCCCTGCAACATAATAACGCTTGTTCACAAACGAGGCCCCCGAGGCTATGGGCTATAAAAAGGAGAGGCCGTTGCCTGAAACTCCTTCGTAGATCCGAAACAGCGAATGCTGGATCCTTCCCATGATTTCGTAGATTGTTGCCGCCTACCATAGACTATAACTTGACAGGATCGGCGTCGTACCTAAATGTCATAATACGTGCGGTCTTGACGTCTTCTGCCAGCAGCTGTGGCGAAAAAACCCCGTTTTTGTGTGTCCACGTCGTGGACAAAATGGCGTGCAGGCTGCCAACCATGCAGCCGCAGCCCGTTTTATTTGTCATCTAATGCTTTGCCGCCTTCGAATACTCTCGAGCAGGTAATACAGACATAGCTCATTCTCAAATTCCTGAAATCTTTAGTATCGTAATAGAGAAGCAGCTGAAATACCACAAGCCCTCGAGAGGTATATGCAGAGAGATCACTTGCCATTTTGTATTCCAAGAAAGCAGTATAGTAGACAAGGTAATAGACTATTGAATTAGGTGTTGCAGCGACTGTGACCTGCATGCATCAAGGCCGAGGGGTGGCCATAAGCACCGAGGCTAGAGCTTATTTTATGTAGTATTTACATAGTTATATGACTCTGTGGCTAGAATGGGATCAAGTAAATGTATCCATTGTCAAGAGCATAGCGCATGAAGTGGGAAAGATATAATTAAGTGATCAGAAGTGGTTAACATGGTTGCGGTTTTCGGACGACCACGCTCTTCACTTGGAACGATCGCGCCTCTGGCATCCAGAGGACAAATCAAATTCTTCGACTAAATGGATTCTCTCATCGCTCGCGTCATACGTCTACTTTTTGAGATCATTTGTACTATCAACTAGAGCTACCGAGGTCAGAGTTTTGAAATGACTTCTAGGGAGACGAGCAAGCACGATATTAGAAGATTCATAGGGCCTTCACAGATTCTGATTCTTATAATACTAAGCTGTCGAAAGGTCATCAGGCTTAGCCTTAACAAACGTTGACCTTGGCGGGGCAATTATACTAAACCCAGAGTATAATACAAAGCTTGTACAGAATCCGAAAATGTACCCGAGATTATATAAGTTCTCCGCCCCCTGAGAAATCGACAGCGAGCTATTAATCTATAAAGTAGATTAGCAACTTATCCTCGTTATAGTGAACATCCCCTTACTGAACTTGCGAATCCGGGAATAAGAGGCACACATCCGACCAGCCATGCTGCAACAGCACGCCAATTCGTTCCAAACTTGTTATATCGATATATCCCGTTAGGTAGATACATCTCCTCGATATCATAGGTTCGGCGATGAACTATATAATAGTCGGCAAGGAGAACCCCAGTGATAGGTGCGAGCTGCAAAATGTAAGTAGTCGAGTTTCGAGTTTTGGGATAGTGACTTCTGTATGCTTACCCAAATAACATATCCATCCATGAAGTCCAACAACGCGGCAGCTGACGATAATATATTCCACGGTGTTAACGCCCATGCACCGATAAATGCAATAAGGTATGACCCTCGGCGAAGGTTGATATACTGAACATGTTAGCATTAGACCAAAGGAAGGGAATTATCTTAGCTTACCCTAGGGAACATTGCGTTGAGATCATTTGCAGCAGAGATGCAATTGGCACTAATGTTAGAACCCAACTGGGCCAATACAAATGACAGTCCAACAAAGACTGCCCCGGCTCGTGATTGATGACTACCAGTCCAATGAGACATAATAGTGAGCGGGTCCCAGATCTCCTTGCCATAAAGGTCAGAGGCCGCTCCAGCGATGATAATGCCAATGAAAGACATCAGCATGAATGAGAGTGGAATTATGATAATTTGAACAACTATCATTCTTGAACTGCGCGCATAGCGGGCAAAATCGTTGATGTTAACGGCCATAGTACCGTAATTTCCAAGCATGGACTATTAAAGTTAGCTGGGATAAAACAATAAGTGGGTGATTTCCATACATTAAGGCCACTGAGAAATGCCCAAGTGTATGCAGAACCGTGCAAGGTGGTGTCTTGTTTCATAAGAGTGGTGTGAAGACCTCCACCAGATACATGACAAGCCCAACCTAGCATACCAAATATAGCAGGCACGCAAAGGACAGTTTTGACATCAAAAAACCATCTAAGGTGCCGAGGATGGATATAGTGAAATGGCAAGACTATCAGGAAATAAATCACGTATGCTAGAAACGAGTCGGTCAGTAGTAATGCATATAGTTTAAAATCAGATTGACATACCTGTCATCATTTGGGTAGTAATATTAGCAGACTCTGGGAGATGGTTTGGTACATTCTGAAACGATGGCCATATAGCAATGATAACCGCATTGACACATTCGGCGCGTGTATGTATTAAGGCCATACCAAAAGAAGCCAACGAGCATTCGAATGAAGACCACCACGAAGGAAAAGAAGAATCCGAAGGAGGCCCGGCTTTGAATAGTATAGGGTATATGATATCTAGCGCCAATGACACTATTGGCCGTAATCGCGAGAGAGATCAAGAAGTGTCCGAGGGCAATGATGCCGATTGTAACTTTCCAGGAAAATCCCAGTGTCACAAGAGATGATCCAAGGCGCAGATTACCAGGGGCCACGGCATCACAGAGCCAATACGTGACGACTGCAAATATTAGTATTCAATCTTTTCTAATAAAACCATTTGACCTTACAGTTGTGAGACCTCCATAATTGCTTGTCAAGGGGTGTCGGGTCAAGATCTGTATACTATTAGAAAACCCTCTCCAGAGACTAAGTATAAGAAATGACTGACCAGCATTGCTCCACCGCCCTGCAACACTCATGTCATCGCCACTATCAAGTCTGGCGTAGCTGAGGCATCTTTCAAGAATACTGTGTTTTGGTTGGCTCAGACCTTCCACTACCCCCACCTCAGATACTTTCTCAGATGTAGGACGAGAACCTCCAAGATCCTTGTCAGAGAACGACATACTTTTGATGTCTGACATTGTGTCAAATTGGAAATATCGACACGGTCTTCCAAAGGCTTTACCAACTCCTACATATATGCTCTTCCAAGCACTAAAATGACCGCTCAATATTTAAGCTCTATCTCCACTCCATTTTTCGACGGTACGAGATAGATTATCTCAATTATTGTTTACAAAAGCCGGTAGACAGCGAGATAAATAGATAAAGATGTCCGCGTTGTGGATCACGGCCGAGATTGCACGGCGTTACTTCTAATGTTGAAATTAGCCCAGATACGGAGCGAAAACAATCCCACTCTTGATTATATCCGCATAGCAGCTATGATGCCGATTCGAAATCGCGGCCGCTGTACGATTACACTACCTCATTGCTTCCCATCAAAAAGACGGCCGACATCTCGACACATATCACCCGCATTGGTTCTATGGACACGTCTTCAGCAGGCCGACCGCCTGTGCGATTAGCTCAACGTCGCCCATTGACTTGTCGCGCATGCGCGAAAAGAAAGGTCCGGTGCGACAAGATAATCCCTTGTGGGCGATGTCAAAAAAGAGGTATTGAATGCACTCGGGAAGAAGTGGTTCTTTCAACCTTATCTTTACAACGTGGGAAAGCTCGTCGAACTGGCTCTCAGCCTCAATCTCGACACAATTTAGAGACTGCAAGTTCCCTGCCCGCTGGCTGCAGCGAGCAGAGAGAGAGTCAAAAGAAAGACATCTATGAAAATCGCGACGATGATACCCGTCCGTTGGATCCTATTCTGAATGAATATCCTCAAATAGGCCGGCACTCGCAATATGTGGCATATGGAAGCCCAAGTCAACAACATTGTGGAGAGAGTCCAAAACTGCACCACGACAACCCACACCGAGCTCTTACTATTCCTGCAATCATTACTCCGCCTATTCACAGTTTGAGAAACGAGACCGGGAAGGATTCGCAATTACGACCCCTCGTTCAACCGGAGTTTGAAGATTTAGCCACTGGTATCGAAGGTTTGGCGTGGGGAAGGCATCAGTGCCATCGATATCCACATAGAGATTGTATACAGATTGAAAGTTCCACTGAAACAGAAATTGTCGAGCCGAAATCAAATGTCTCCTTGGAAAGGCCTTTGGATTTCACAAAAGCTCGTGAACTGGTTGACTTTCACATACGCTATCTCTGCTGGAATCACAATGTCCTCCATGTTCCTACCTTCCTACGCCAATGTGAGACGTACTGGAGTTCCGGTGTTGTCCAAGATGGTCAGTGGTTTGCTCTTTACTACGCAATCCTCAGCAGCGCGACTTGGAGCATCCAGACTTGCCCTGAGTATGGGGGCAACATCGTTCTAGCAGAATTTGATTATTCTGCTAGCTCATTTTTCGACATGGCAATGAACGCCCTCAATGACCATAAATTCATGAGCAGACACACTGTATTTTCAATACAAGCTGTTTGCATATCTGGCATGGTTGGGAATGTTCTTGGAAAGAGTGATCTCCTTACCACGCTAGTCAACGCTTGTGTAAGAATTGCCCAATGTCTAGGACTTCATCGCATACCTGGCGAGGATAAAAACGATACGTGGGATGAACTTGTCGAGAAAGAGGTTGGGAGGCGAGTTTGGTGGAAACTAGTGGAAATCGACTATCACTCAATGCCATACACTGGCACTTGCTGCATTAATCCACGGCAATTTACTACGAATACCCCTTTGAATTGCGACGATGAAGACCTTCAGGAGCAGGATGAGTCTTGTCTGACCTCGAGTACTTATTCCATCATCATGGCCAAAATTGCACTTTTGATTCCGGACCTACTAGATGGAATATACAACTTGGATGACTTAAGTAAACGGTACGAACATGTGATCGATATTGATAGACGGATGAGACAAGTGGTCGCAAAAATACCTGCCGTGATTCTTCGGACTTGTACTACAGAAGTTGCTGCAAAAATCTCCCATGGACCTGAATGGCTAATTGTCGCACGTCGAACATTGGCAATTTCTGCAGCAGACAAGGCTAGTTTGGCCGCAACCCCTTATACAGCAGCTCTAACTGGTTATTTAGATTATCATGATTCATCGATCGTTTCTCGTCAAAAGCTTCCAATCCCCAATCTATTTGTTCACGAGGGCCACCTGCGTGTCGGCAGCAATGACCATTCTCCGAGAGCACGAGCAGATTGATGGGGTAGGCTCTAAATGTCCTCCAATTTGGGTACACTCGGCATTCTGTGTAACTGCTATCGTTGTACTCTGTTTGAATCTGTTGTATTGCCATCTTTCGATGACCCAAGTAACCAAAGATCAGCACCGAACATTGATAAGCAAGGCTAGGACTCGACTGAGCAAATACAGAAACGATACCATGGCTCGACGTGGCGTATTCCTTATTGATGCTATGCTTGATGAGGATATCTTTCATTCAGCTACGCAAGATGCACCAGATCGCAGTAGCAGACCTGAATTTCTTCGTATACTTAACCGGTTTCTAGAACGAGATCAAGAGGGCACAAAGATGCAAACTTCAATGCCGGACTCCTATACCTTCGAACCTTGCCTAAGCAGTCAAATAGACGACTTTGACATATGGTACAATCAAATGTTTGGCTGATATCAATGCCTGATATGTATACAAATCAATATAGATGAAACATGAAGAAATGATAGAAGGAAGACATTGTTGGAACACAACGATAAGAGTATACGACGATGAGGCTAGCATTAAGAGGTCAAGTCATATAATGTGGATTGTGTGTATTCAGAGAGTATATCCGGATACCCGAAAATTGGTTTTGTGGTCAGTTTATGCTTATGTAAGCAGCTAATTCCAACAGACATCTTTGCTTTGACAAAATTCATAAGAATCTGTGGATGAGAGATATGCTAACCACAGGGATTTCCCCTTAGTACCCAAGCGCCCTCTTATATTAAAACAACACTCTAACATAATAAATAAACCCGGGGTGTCGGGTGAGATTGTGCAGATTACGGTTCGGCAATATTAAATATGTTCCGGGTCATACATGAACGGTATATAGAAACTGAAAATTGAACTCAACAAGCTAGTATAAAATAAATTTAAATCTTCTAAGACAATTATTAGTAGGCCTCTATTAATGCATTAAGCTTGATTTAAATCACCAATTCTGAAAGAGACTAGTATAATATACAGCTGACCTAGAACAGATGAACAACTCGGCCGCGGTTGTGGGTTTATCCTTGCATTAGCGCTGGCAAGTATTAACAAACCCGAGATTTGACCCGCTCATGCCATTTGTCATGTCGCACCTTGAACTCAGCTGTCGGCCTTGGTTATAATAGCAATGAGGGTCCTTTAGACATGGACTGCTCTTAAATTTGCTGCAGCGAACTTCTTTACAGCCATGCCACACAAAAAGGCGGCCCTCAGGGTCGTGCCCCTGGACACCCATGTTCGCAAATCCTCTCAAATCGGGGCCGAAGTGATTTTGCCCGACTCAATGACGCTCTTTGCTCCGCAGGCGCTGACAGAGAATGATACTCATGTCTTGCGTCAAGCTCTTTTCGATCACGGTGTGCTGGTCATTCGAGGTCAATTGGGAATAGCTCCGCAGGTCCTTTCGGACATTGCAAGCGTCTTTGACCCGCAAGCGAAAAAACGTCCATTCTGGAGGCAAAATGCAGGTCACAGATTCCAAGAACATATTATCACAAAACAATTGCTCGAGGATCCCACGGGCACCCCAAGTTACTATTATTGGAAAGGGCGATGTAGAGGATTACGAGGAAATCCCGCACTTGGAACTGAAACACCTGGTAAGTATAATCTACTAGTTCAGTGGTGACAATGCATAACAAATTGTTGCAGGATCAATCGTCTTTTCACGAACATCCGTTGTCAGATGATGAGATAAAAAGAGGATGCACGAGACCGTATCGATGGCATATGGATGCGCCGCTGTACGAGAGCTTACCTGGATTTGCAACGTCAATACATGCTATCGAGGTACCACATGTACCGGATCAACAGCTCCAGTTCCCCGATGGAAAGAGCATGCCTGTTGCAGCCGGCGCCACACTTTGTAAGAGAAAAGTTAATAATACCAGTCAGAAGCTAACGTATCTAGTTTTTTCTGGAGCTCGCAATTTTGAACTTCTATCACCCGAAGAGCAAGAATTCGCCTGCAATACCACAGTTCAATATGCGCCGCGGGCCTATGAATGGATAAGAAACTGTAAAGCTTCTGCAGATGGATTGACAATTGAGTCACTGGGTCAAGAGAAACCCTTCAACGAGCTCTTGGAATGGAACTGGGAAGAGGTCCAGGCATTTCCGGTATGTACTAGAAGCCTATGTTTATAATAAAGAACATGCTGATCCTTACTAGATGGTCTGGAAAAATTATGGAAATGGAAAACCGCATCTCCAGATTCTTGGATGCTGCGTTTATTCTCTCACCACGACAGACCCTGTGACTGGGAAGTCAGTCGTGATTGACGACATCCAAGAAGTCAGGCGGATTTGCTATTCCTTACAAAGCAAAGTCTACGCGCCAGAAAATATATTTGCGCACAGATGGGAGCAGGGAGACCTTGTCATGTTCCATAATCGTGGCTTGTTACATAGCATATCGGGTCAACTGTCACATTACCCTGATAAGCGGTTAATGTGGCAATGCAGTATGGCCAGTAGAGCTCTACCTGAAGCTTATAATACCACTGGGATTTGGATTGATAAAAGAGGGGGGTAGAAAGTGGGAGACATAAAGTCTTGTATACGGGAGCAGGAAAACATAATTGCGGTGTGTCCACAGCGTCGCTTCGTGTAGACCATTAAAAAAATCCTCTATATTTGTTAAAAAGCAGAACATAGTCCTCTAGACCTAGCTATTTTCTCGAAAGTCGTAAACTGCTGTACACCACATGTTACCCGTACAATGAGTAGAAGATACTCTATATTAGTCGGACGAGTGCTAGAACCCTAGGAATGCATCATCCCACACGACCTCTCGTGAAGAATGGTACAGCACAAATCCATTACCCCTGAGAACACAATGCAGGCTGATTTCTACCTATTGGCATAGAGTAGGTATTTAGCCAGCTTGCGCCGTGTTAGTAGTTCTTCAAGCGAGGTCACTGCATAAAGGTTAACTCCGTATTTCGTTTCCTCAGACAGGCATAGGCCCTAAATTAATGTGGATGCCCTGTTGCCTGAGGCAAGTCAGTATGTTACCTATCTTTAGGTTACCGGCGGCATTGCTGGATCCACCCTATTTTCATCCCTGTCATCTTGCATGGAAACAGAGTCACAAGACCATGGTCTTCAAGGACGCGATTCAAAGCTTCACTTCTATTCATTTTTTTGTCTGAAAAGACGAATTCTGCCGACTCATCTCAACTCAGATCGATTAGCCGATCCGATGGCTTCCCATTCCCAAAAACTCACCTACCTGGCTGGCAGTCCGGAAGGCAAAATTGAAGTGAAGACCTCTGTCAGAGTCATTGGTGGCATTGAAGTTTTAGTTCGGGTCACCCATTCGGGGCTCTGTGGCACTGATTTCCACGATCGAACTGCGGGTTGCGGCCTTGGGCATGAGGGTGTTGGAATTGTTGAAAAAACAGGTGTAGAAGTGACTGCTGTGAAAATTGGACAAAGGGTTGGATGGGGGTGAGTAGCCATTTCCTGGTATACTCCTGTACTTTCAATTCGGGCTAACTTCTCATTAGATGGCAACTATCGGTATGAGCATATTTATCAGCAGCTTCCCTATTCAAGAACTGAGGATTGAAATAGTCGTGCGGACACTGCCGAGAATGTGTCTCGGGATACCGACAATACTGTCCGGAGTCTAAGGGCCAAAAATATGGCGAGCTCGAGCAGGGAGCTTTTGGGGATTATGTGGTTAAGCATCAGGAGTTCGTATATCCAATCCCTGTTGAGATTGAGTCTAAGTTTGCTGGGCCTCTCAATTGTGCGGGAGTGAGTCTTAAGCCGAAATTTTTCTTTTTAGCAATCTCTGATTGATCTCCAGATCACAGTCTACGAAGCTCTGCATGTAGCTGGCAGCAAGCCATCGGACTGCATCGGAGTTGTTGGTCTCGGAGGGCTAGGCCACCTTGCAGTCTTATATGCTCGTGCTATGGGATGTGACGTGGTTGTCTTTTCTGGAAGTGAATCTAAGAGAGCAGATGCAATGGCTCTGGGGGCTACCGAATTCTGCCTGCTCCCTAGAGATGGTGGCCCGATTCACAACTTGAAAGCAAGAATTAACGTGTTGCTTCTTTGCGGTGGCACACTGCCAAGTTTTGAAGTGTACGTACAGATCTAGTGTATCATTCCGATACTAATTGGCGCATAGACTGTTACCGTTGCTTGAACGTCGTGCGACGATTGTTCCACTGATCATCCAAG
Organism: Lachnellula subtilissima; assembly: GCA_007821545.1. NCBI lineage: Eukaryota > Fungi > Ascomycota > Leotiomycetes > Helotiales > Lachnaceae > Lachnellula > Lachnellula subtilissima. Next base: position 27,643 of record QGMJ01000045.1, on the reverse strand, counting down.
GAGAGCCCATGGTTATCCCGTAAGTATTTTCCTTCTATTTATCTGCTTTATTTTCAGTTGATATAAAATAGGTACATGCCGTTCTTGCTACCAGGTCATCGGATTATGTAAGTTGGCAAATCCATTTCCACGGTTGAAGACTCATAGCATAAAAGTGCCAGCAGCGAAGCTTCACGCCAAAACCACATCGATGCACTTGCTTTCGCCGCGCGACATGGCATCAAACCATGGATCGAAGAATTTCCCATGAATGCTGAGGGTTTGAGTAGCGCATTGACAGCACTTGAGAGTGGCGAAATGCGATATCGTGCTGTACTGAGTACGGAAGTGGAAGGTGGAGGCCACCTTTCTTAAATTGTTTTATAAAAATCATACTAGAAGTTTGAGAGTAAGAATCCATGTCGAGGCTCGAAGCTGGTAGATATATTTGGTAAATCACAAAACGAGAAATACTCCCGTCTCAAATTAACTAACGCGTTTGGTTTCCGCGTCGAGTCACGAAGAAATCTTCTGATTACAAAGTCCCCACGTTGTTTCTATCAATAGAAAAGGTAATTGGCGGCAACAATCATGCAAGAGGGAAATTGAAATCACATTAGTATCGAATTTCTACTGGCGGTGAAAGTTGTGGACTCCCATGACTCGTGCGCTAGCACGATCACCATGTCATCTTTACCCCGCCGAGATCTTTATGCAACAGGGACCATATCTCCGAAGGGTCCTCCCTTCTAATGATTTCAATCCATGGCTGATATTAGCATGTTCCTGAGTTCCAGAAGTCGGAGCAACATAGCAATAGATCTTTCAAGGCCATTGTTTCCTCAATCAGGTTAGGTCGCTGGGCGGTTAAAGAGTTTTCCCAAAACTCGTGCTGCCCAATTTACAGGATTCCATTGAGTTAGGAGCAAAAATATTGCCCAAAACGAAACCATGGGCAGCATTGTTATAGAAGAGGAATATGGTAGACGCCTCCTGCCAGTTGTCGTAGAAAGTGCGGCAAGAAAGAATCCAGATCGAGTTGCATATTCATTTCCCATCACTGATGACCCTTCGGAGGGATTTCACGACATCACCAACAGCAGATATTCAAATGGCGTCAACCGAACAGCTTGGTGGATTGAGAAAATGTTTGGAAAGCCTGAAGCCAATTCTTTTCCGACAATCGGTTATATTGGCCCAAGTATGATTCCTGATTTGGTTCTGCTTCGAATGGACAATTTCTAACGTTGCCCAGGTGACCTTCGATATCCGATGTTGACAATTGCTGCAGTGAAAGTAGGCTACAAGGTAAGCCCTTTTCCTAATATGTGAGTTCCGAATTAAGAAATTATAGATGATGTTACTTTCGCCTCGGAACAGCGTCGATGGACATTTAGCTGTTGCTGAAAAGTGTGGTTGCAACCTCTGGGTTCTTCCCACCCAGAGAATTGGCCATGTTGACCAGGTTCTAGAGAAACGTTCAATGATCGTATATCCACTGCCAGAGCTTTTGGACCTACTCAAGGACGAGGCAGTTTCCACTTACCCATACAATAAAAGCTTCGCTGAAGCCCGCCAAGACCCCTTTGTAGTTCTTCATACTTCGGGATCGACTGGGTTGCCTAAACCGATTGTTGTCCCTAATGGAAGCTTGGCTACACCGGACGCCCATCATCTTCTCCCGCCTATTGAAGGGCGTTTGTCCCAGGCGCAGTATTTTGTAACACCTCATCGGGCTTACTCGACTTTTCCCAACTTCCATGTGAGTTCCGCACGCTATTGCAGGAAAAATGCTAATTGAGTATGGCAGTCGGCTGGGATGGTCTGGTGTTTTGCATTTCCGTTCTTCTATGAACTCAGCATTGTGCTAGGTCCAGCTATGGTACCAGTGAATCTTGATCTCGTGAACTCTATGTTTGATTATGGGAATGTGGATGGGTCATGCCTTGCCCCTTCGACGCTTGAGGAGATATCAAAAATTCCAGCTTCACTCCAGAGAATCGGGAAGACTCTCTTCACGTGCTTCGGTGGTGGACCTCTTAGTCAAGAATGTGGCAACAGAATCAACGCAGTGACTCGTGTTTTCAACACCGTTGGTGTTACCGAGGGTTCTCTCTTCCCGATTGTGCAGGCTGAGCGGGAGGATTGGAACTACATCCACTTCCACCCGTTCGGGGGCTATACTTACCGCCAAACGTCAGACGAGCTCTTTGAGCAATTCCAAACCCGAGATCCAAAATTGGACCTCTTCCAAGCGTTCCTTCAAACTTTCCCAGATCAAGATGAGTTTTCTATCAAAGATCTATATTTGAAACATCCTACAAAGTCTGGCCGGTGGCTTTATAAAGGTCGTGCGGATGACATTATTGTGCTTTCCAATGGTGAAAAGCTCAATCCTCTTGACATGGAGGCTTCAATAAATGACGATCCTAAAGTCAAAGCTTCTCTTATCGTTGGTTTCCCAAATTTTCTGAGCTCGCCTTAAACTCGCTAACCCCGAGGCAGGTGGGACAGGGCAGATTCCAAATAACGGCTATTATTCAATTGGCAAGTGGATCACCTACCATGGAAGTGGAACTAAATACCATTAAGGAGAGTTTGTGGCTCAATATTGCTGCTGCAAATGTTCAAGCTCCAGCACATGCACAACTCCACAAAGACCATATTATGTTCGCTTCTAACGACAAACCATTCATACTCGCGGGGAAAGAAACTGTCCTACGGGCAATGACAGTAAAGCTATACGAGGATGATATCAATGACTTTTACGCGAAGCAAGAGTTATCCCAGTTGTCTGAAGCGTCATGCTTTAACCTGAGCAGTATAGAGTCAATTAGTCATGGACTTTGTGACTTGATATGTGGAATCCTCGAGCTCGAGTCATTAGGCGGAGGCGATGACATATTTGCTGCTGGTCTTGATTCGCTATCTGTCTTGAAGGTTCTGGCAAGCATTCACAACACTCTCCAATCTGCAGATAAAACTAAAAATGATGCGACTCTGGATGCGAGCTTGGTTACAGCGAGCACAATATACAAAAATCCTAGCATTGGAAAGCTTTCAAATGCTCTTTACAAGATCGTTCACCCCGAGTCTCAGGGTGGACAGGATTCCGCCTCAGAGAACATCGAACTAATGCAGTCCTTGTTACTCAAGTATACAGATACACTACCAGCAAGATCAACTCCCACCCTAATTAAAAGTCAGAGCGAGGAAATTTCAGTGATTCTCACAGGAAGCACAGGCTCTCTAGGCTCTTATCTTTTAGATACACTGCTTTCCAAAAAGCACATCACACGAGTGTTTTGTCTCAACAGATCTACCAATGGAGAAGAACGACAAATCAAGGGCAACAAGACTCGTGAACTCCAAACGGATTGGACCTCCCAGCGTGTTGAATTCCTTCATGCTGACCTCTCTAAACCTATGTTAGGGCTAGATCAGGATACCTATAAGCTTTTACTACAACAGACGACACACATTATTCGTCAGTTCTCGGTATCGCGCTTTCCGTTCCAAGCACCAGCTAACGTTATCAGACAACCAATGGCAAGTCGACTTCAACCTAACACTTTCCTCATTCGAACCACATATCCACGGCGTTCGCAACCTAGTTGATTTCTCTCTCGCTACCCCTAATAACGCATCCATCTTCTTCATCTCATCCGTCGGCATAGTCAACAATCAGCGTACCAACGCCTCTATCCCCGAAGCACTTCTTACCGATTTCTCTGTAACGGAAGGGGGCTACGGCAGCTCTAAGCTCGTCTCTGAGCTGATGCTGTCCGAGGCTTTCATTAGGAGTAAAGTAAAATCTAGTGTCTGTCGTGTTGGACAAATCTCTGGGCCGGTGGAGGTTCAAAGCGGCATGTGGAATAAGCATGAATGGCTCCCATCAGTACGTCTACTTCCAGAACACAGATAATTTTGCTAATTAGCTTAGATCATTGCGAGCTCCAAGCACCTGGGCATGTTACCCTCTATTCTACCTTCACTGGATCGAATTGACTGGCTACCTGTCAATCAACTGGCCCAGATAATCCTTGAGCTTAACGAACTAGACTCCATACCTTCCTCCTCGACTTCCCCACCACCCTTTATGCCAATTTTTCACACCGTGAACCCATCCACCACTCCTTGGTCGAGCCTCCTTCCCACAATCAAAGCTCACCTCGGATCATCAGTCCAAATCGTGCCTTGGGATACTTGGCTTCTTACGCTACGAGCAAGCCAAGAAGGAGCCGAGATAGCACAGAATCCCGGGATCAAGTTACTGGATTTCTATGAGGCGGCGGATAGGATGGGGAAATTGGGTTTGGAATTGTCAATGTTGGAAACAGTAAATACGGAGAAAATGAGCAAGACATTGAAGGAAATGGGAAAGGTGACGCCGGAGTGGATGGGGAGTGGATGAAGCAGTGGGATTTCTAAGCTGAATGGGAGCTTGTTACTTGGCTCACACTTACCGTAGAGGTTGTTTTGGAATGATAACATCTCACAGGCTAGGATACAATAGAAGCAGTTTCAATTTACATATTTCAAGATCTTACGCATAGCCTCACCTAGAGGGTCTAAAAGGATTTCTTTCGCACATGTTATATTATACTCCTAGTCTTACTCGTATCGTGTTAGGGCCAGCCTATTATTGATTTATCGGCAGGAAGTCGATTGCCACGAAGATAAAGTAAATACATATTTTTAGGAGCGAGTTATCTATCACTCTATTAATCCCGATTAAATAAAACTAAATATTGGGTATAATTAACACTACCAGGTATAGGCAGATCTTGGTAGGAAATCCCCATTTTTTTGATATCCTCTAATTAGTAAAAAAGTGGCAGCTAATAATCCTAGCTTCTTACTTCCCCTTAAACTCTTTTGCCCTCTGCTTAGAATCTAGTAATGTAGAAACTTGAAGACAAGGTGAGTCTGTAAAGCTCGAATTCATGTTGCATGTGAAATTGACAGGGGATACGTATATTTCAGAATAACAGACCTAGATATTCGCAAGGTGGACGCGCCTTCGACGCTGCCTTTGCATGTGGTATGCAAGGCCCCTCGTTGCTGCCTTGCGCTAAGGCCAATGGCAGTAATAAAGTTTGTTCCTTCGATGAGCATTTCAACATAAACATATTCTTCCCATGGCTTCCTTGTCACTATCAATAAGAACTAGCCGAAGCCCACATACTGCCAGACTCCGTCTGACATACTCCAGCTTGAACAACACGAGACAACATGGCGGCCGCAGACACCTCGATCCGCTCCAGCTGCCACTGCGGCGCCATCACAGTCACAGTTCCCCGACTTCCCGAGTACATCAACGTATGCCAATGCACGATTTGTAGAAGCTACGGCGCCGCTTGGGGCTACTACCATCCCGACGAAGTAAAGATCGAAACGAAGCCGAACGCAGTGACCAAGCAATATGTCTGGGGCGATCGAAACCTATCTTTCAACTTTTGTGATAACTGCGGTTGCGTGTAAGTCAAGCAATTTCTGCTCTATTCGATCGAAGACTGATGTTGTCTACGGTAGATGCTATTGGTGGCCCATTCGACCTCCGTCTACTGACGAAGGGGAATACGAAATGGGGCTCAATACAAATAATGTCAATCCCGAGCTCCTGAGGTTCGTTGATCGAAAGTTCGAGTATTCGGTTTTGATAAGCCCGCTGCGGTCGAAGGATACGGCGCATCCTGATGATCCGGCCAAGTATTGAGTACCGCCTCGAACCAGTTCAATACGCTCTGAAGTTTATAGTAAAGACCTAGAGTATAAGAAACCTGTCTAAGTTATCGGCATTATCTAGACAAAGGTAGGAGGAGGTGCACAGACAACGCATCTTAATCAGCGAGGTGTTAAATTAATATACTGCCATGAGTACCCAATTATCAGGAAGCTTATTTTGTTCTTCAAATACAGCAGAGATGACGGGCACAAGTTTGTCCTCAAGGAGATCCCCCCCTATTTTAAGCCAGCCTGCGATATACAGAGAGATATGATGGCACACGGGCGTAGTCCTTATCTCCGACTTATGTGTGCGACACTATTCACAAGCAATCGATCATCATTTATGACTATGCTACCGACCACTTACTCAATCTCGCCCAGCAGAATATACCACTTGTTGTAACGAAACAGTTTTTGCGGGATGATCTTCGTGGTCTTGCAGTGTTGCATGACAAGCATATCGTCCATGCGGGGTACGTCCTATTTCATGAATCACCCCCGCTTATAGCAACGGTACTGACTGACCCTTTATAGATTTCAAAGCAAACAATATCTTAGTTGATTATGGGAACGCCGACGAAAGCATCGTTGTAAAGAGTGTTCAGCTTGCTGATTTCGAGGATGCTGCTTATGTGCTTCCTGGTAGTGCCATCGTGGGATCTCAGGTTGGCAATCAGCTTTAGCGCAGCCCTGAAGCTCATGCCCAAGGTCCTCTGTATTCATCCACTGACATGTTTTTTTGGGATAGTTGTAAGTTGCCATGGTCATTTCCCTCCGCACTGCCCTCACATGTACATGAGAGACTAAATTTTCCTCTTATTGTATATACGTCCTGTCTAAGACCGTCATTTTTGCCCCCTCTGCCGAAGAGATGGAAGACCCTGAGATGGAGCCTCTTTCTATCATTTTGGGGCATCAACTCTCGTATTTTGCCGAACCTGAAACGTTCGACGCGCTGCCACCTCAGCCCCGAGAGCCCGTGGTGCGAGATTTTGACCCTGCCAAGAGGAATACTGCTAGCACATAAGTGGTTTGCCGATATTGAGGGCTGAATAGAATGTGTTATTAGATTTTATCTTTGGGACTTTTGGTAATAGGTGAGGATCCATATAAGATTCAACGATCTGAAGAGCAACTCCGCCTCTACCTATTTGATTTCGGCGCCGCCCGTTTAGGCAAGGCGCCATCGCGGTATATGAGTGCTGCTTTTCAACGTTGTTCCGGCCCCCGCGCCATCCATACCATACCATACCGTATATATTATAACGAGATCCCTGGAATGTCAATAACATGGCATGCCCGTTGCGCCGAGTTGGACGGTCGCTCAAATGCACTAAAGAAATACGGCGCGACAGGATATCACTTCGACTCATCCCCCCACTCCCCCCCCCCCTTATCCCTTCGCGATTGACGGCGGCGGGCGAATAACAAGTAGCTTACTCAGGCCATGATAGTGCGAGTATCTGACTATTGGTGTTGTCTAATATAGAGGCTGTCAAAGTTCAAAGGCTTATTGTGATCAGAATGCATGCTTGTATTCGCTCCCAGCTTACGGAGGGTAGGTAAGCAGTGTCATGTCCGGGCTAAGTTTGATGCGGCGGATAAAGGAGGATCTATGCATAATCATTTCCTTTTCGTGCACATCCTATCGCTAGGAATCTTTCCTAGGCCACAGATCTATTCCTTATGCTTGTTATAGTGCCGTAGTTCCGTATCTATTTGGCAGGTCCTATAAACAATATACTAAATTAGCTGTAGATAGTCTTTATTATATAGTTATAGCGAGAATTCATGCCTTAAATCAACTCTATATATATGCTAGCCTATGCTACGTTGCTCCCGTTTTAGTAGTCCACTTTTTATCGGTTTACTGTTAATTTTAATCATATCTCTTGTTTTATTCTTTCTGCCTTTTAGTGCTTATGACGTTTAATACAGAATTTGCTAAAATAGATGAGCTACCAGCTTCTAGTATAGCAATATTAAGTAGGGAGAAGGAGGTCAGAAGAAGTATATTATTAGCACTATCTAAATCACGGAGAAGAAAGTAAAGGTGGATAACTGGGGTGAGTTATTCAGCATAGCGAACCTTATACCCAGTCTTGACAGCTCCAAATAGATGTGAATTGTATCGTATCTCATTAGGGCTAATGTATGCCAGTGTCTCAAATTCTCGCCACAGCCGAGATTGATCTCTAGCCACCAATCCATGCCATTCACCGCATTAGCAAAGTCAGCATAATTAACCTAGAAGACGCCGTGTGCATATATTATAGCAGATATCAGGAACTCAGCATAGGAAGTCTGAGGTCTCGTGTTGGCTATTCCATCGGGGATGTTGACCAGTACCTGGGGCTTTTGATGGAGAACAGTATACGGGTTATTACCCTCAGGAGCACGGGCCCCAAGCATAACGTGACAACTTTGCTCATTTAACCGTTTCTAAAACTCAACACTAACTCTTAGCATTTTCACTCAAGTAGGTCTGCTTTTAATTCAAGTATATGCACAGGACAGGTAGTGTATAAGTTTTTCTAGAATAGTGTCAAATACTGTCACGTGCTGCGCCACAGAAGGCACCTGTTTCAGATATATAACCCTTGGCGCGTTGTAGACCTAAATTGCCAGCATGCTCCCGAAATTCAGGTACCACCAGATCCTACCCTAACACTAGATCCTACATCATGCAGTCAGTCATTTATCATCAGTTAAGTCGTTCCTCCGCAGATATTGAACGCTTTTTCTTTCTTTTCACACAGTGCTGTGCTGGTCCTGTGCTAGAACCTCTCCATATATTCATATTTCTATTCAAAAGCTTCTCTGTTCCTGCTTCGCTTATACCATGCATTTCTTCTTTCCAGGCTGGGTACTGGCTGTCCTGCTATTGGGAGCCGAAGCAATACCAAACAGTACCGCAGACACAAGTCAGCTGAAGACATGGTGGCACGCGACGGGAGAAATCAACACGCAAACTCCTGTTCAGAATAACAATGTCCGCCAGTCGCACCTGTACAACGTTCAAATCGCATCGACTTCTGGAGCCAATTCCAGCACTTACTACAACTCTTTTGTCTATGAGACCATCCCAGGAAATGGCATGGGCACAGAGAACGCCGACGGTATCGGTACTACCATGGCTTGGAGCTCCTTCCTTTATGCTTCCAATGTGACCGTCAAGATTTCCCGAAACACAACCGCCATTGGCAACTTCACGATCCGTCCAACAAACCTCGGCTTCACTTCTACAACTTCGGGGGCCCATGCTTATATTTCCGTTCCTTACAGTCAACGTGGTTACCGCTTCTCTGTTGAGTTTCAGGATGATCTCCAAACAATTTCCGGGCCAGGAGAGCAATCCCCCAACAATGCGCTGCTGATCTTTGCCAGCCCAATGGAGGATCCGGCAATCATTCCCTCAACCTCATCGGCTTTTGTTGTACAAGAAGGCTTGATATCCGGCCTCGATACGACCGACTCGTCCACGGTGATCTTCAACCCTGGGGTTTACTACTGCACTGGCTCCGACCATATGAAGCTGAGCAGCAGCGTAACATGGATATACTTTGCTCCGGGGGCGTATGTCAAAGGAGCAGTTCAATTCTCAAATACCGGCTCAGCAGTGAATGCGACAGGTCATGGTGTTCTTTCAGGTGAACAGTACGTCTGGTATGCTGATCCGAGTTCCGACTACAAGACTGGCAGCAACAACGATGGTCTCAGGATGTGGCGTGGTCAGACAGGAAGCTCGCATCAAACCTTCACTCTGAATGGCCCGACCATTAACGCACCTCCGTTCAACTCTATGGATTGGAATGGTGATCTTAGTCTGATGACCACAATGGCAACCGATTACAAACAGGTTGGCTCATTCTATGGACAAACGGATGGCTTGGAATTCTATCCTGGCTCTCAGGCCCAGGATATCTTCTATCATGTCAACGACGACACTATCAAGACTTACTACTCTGATATCAGCATTGACGGTGTCGTTGTATGGAAGCTGGCCGTGGCTCCCGTCGTACAGTTTGGCTGGGCATCCCGGAACCTGTCCAACATCACGATCAACGATGTCAGCGTCATCCACCAGAGCTACACGTCGGCCTTAGGCAACCCTGGCCTCATCGGCTCAGACAACGCTTATTCTGCTACCACCACTGGCATTTCATCCAACCACAATACGGCCGACATAAGCAACACAATGCAAAATGTAACCTGGTCTAACTTCCGTGCTGAAGGCCCTTCTGCCTGCCTCTTCCGTATCTACGCTCTCGAAAACCTCAAGGACATTGTCATTCGCAATGCTTGGATTGAAGAGTTCGCGCCCTCGGGCCTTGGAACCACCGAAAGTGAACTACCTGCTTTCTACGACTCTATATCGGGCGCTGAAGTCAATATCAGCAATTTCGTTGTTGAAAACTTTGTCGTTGGAAGCACGAAGGTGACCCGAGATAACGCGGCAAGTATGGGCCAGATTCAGGTAGATTCTTTGTATGCGTCGGCAGTTGTGTATAAATAAGTAGCGGGTTAAACTGGAACTGGGTTGTAAGATATAGCCGAGGACTTCGATTCTATGAAACTGACCGACTCATCAATGAAAAGAAAAATTCTAACTTAAAAAGTAAACATTTTGCCGGAGTTAGTATGTTCTCGGGTTCGAACTAGTACTAGATACAAAATATAGTGTCATGCATTAATCTAATATATGCTTACTTACAGTATAATATGGTCCTGTAGCTGCTCGACTCCCCTCCACATTCAACGAGATCTTAGCATATTTCTACCACCACCACTGTCGTTTTCTTCTGCGTTGCAACTCTCCTTCACTTTTAGCCACTCTTGGCATTAGCAACGTCACCGTGGGTATATCCACTCAACAATCCGCGATAAGGTATTCGACGTCGTAGGGGGGTTTTTTCTTTTCACAGGACAGCGATATCACGTGCGTGGATCACAAAATCCATCCCCCTGATTTATATGTAGAAAGTCTGGGACCACTTATAGCGTGAGTCATACTAAGGGCGCAATCAACATAGAATTTGTGCATTAGCGAGTATAATAAGGATCCTTCCCCCAGACGCTCTTCCTACAGTTTAGCATTCTCGTTCTTATAGAATACTAACAATCTCTTCCGCTTAGCCTGACCGCTCTTGTAATCTTTAGGTTAAGCTCTGACATTTGAGAGATTGGTATTTCGCATTCTTCTAGATGTTGAGGGTTGACAGTGTTGCGAATTCTGCTTATCTAGATAGTTTTAATGGTAGAAGAAAAGGTCATATCATTGATGTGCTGTGTCTGGCTTCAAGGCACAATTTCAAAGAGCCCTTAGCAGATCCAAGGGTAACTGCTAGGTAGCAATGACAATACCATGAATGCTTCTCGGTTCGCAATGAACTTCTCAAAAGTTGACCATCACTAACGAAAGACAGCTGAATGCTTTGTGGGGCGCCTTAGACACCAACAAGCATATAGTTGGCTCTTGTCACAACTTCTTATAATGCAGCCATACCTCAATCTAGAACGCGATCTCCCACACGGATGAGGTTCAGGGTATAGTACCGGGTATGGGGAGTATATTCAAGCGCTTGATGTCGAGGTGTGCCGCGGGTATGAACAGGTTTAGTGTCTTACCTCTCCTCAAAAATAGACGGCTTTCTAGGCTTGAAACGCTTCGAAGAGTGAAAGTTAGAAAAGAATGACCATTATTGCCACAATCTGGTGTTGTGTGCATTGCCATGTCTTCATCTTCCCCCACTCTTAAATTGCCAAATTGCCTTCCCTCCTCTCCTCTTCTTATCTTTTACACTCACTCCACTCACTCCACTCTTGCAATCAATCAATCAACTATCTCGAATCGTGGCTTCAATCTTCAGTCGCCGAATCTAATGAGGCTGAATCACTGTAAGCTCAACATGGCCAAAAAGTCCCATCCTGGAAAGATGCTGAGCCCTTAGAATTGGCGCCTCGGGATTCATCCTCCGGATGACTACCTATGTAAAGGCGGGGCAGTTGCGGAAGGCTCGAGGTGGGAGAATTGGGTGCAATTTCTTTGATAGAAATGGTCATGATAGCGAACCATCAAGTACTTTACATCCTACAATTTTTGAGTAGAAGCTGACTGGATCAGCTATATATGGAAAGGAAATTTTATCTACGGTAGATGTCGCTATCTGTTGCGTAAGCTACAACGGTCATTGTAGATACCGCTCCAGATCTGGCGGCCATCATGACAACATGGAGCAGACCAGCTTCCCCCACTCTTCATCCGCCACTCTTGGCTAGGCTGGGGAGCTGGAAGGATATAGATATTTGATGCTCAACATCAAGCCTCAAGGCTTCTAGCGTAACACAGCGTACCATCACGATCGAGCGACTACCTAGGTACTTCTATCAGCTGCTACTCCGTATACTGCAATCCAGACGAGACACACTGATCAAGATGTGGAACCCTTTCCGCAGCGCCCCGGCTGGCGATTCGTCGACATCCCAGACCCAACCGTCGCGAAATCTACCTGCATCCTGGTACCGTTCTCCGGAGATGTACCAACTTGAACGCCGTGCCATATTCTCTCGTAGATGGATGCTACTCACACATCGTCTGAGGTTTACTCAGCCCGGTGATTACATCTCGTTCAAGGAAGCAGGTTTCTCCTTCTTTCTGGTCCAAGATCGCGAAGGCAACATTAACGGGTTCCATAACGCATGCCGGCACCGCGCCTACCCCGTTGTTGAAACCCGCTCTTGTGGTACCGCCAGTATTCTGAGCTGCAAGTACCATGGATGGTCCTACGGCTTCAAAGGCAACCTGTCAAAGGCCCCTAGATTCGATACTGTCCAGGGTTTCGATAAAAGCCAGCATGGCTTGATGCCTATCCATGTCCACGTGGACATGGCGGGGTTCATTTGGGTCAATTTGCAGGCCGGCGAGCCAGACGTGAAGTGGGAGGATGACTTTGCGGGGGTAGATGAACAGCCGAGGATGCAGCAATTTGACTTTGCGAAGGAATTCACCTTTGACCACTATGCAGAAATGGATGTGAAAGGCAACTGGAAAGGCCTGATTGATAACTACAACGAATGTTATCATTGTGCCACGACCCATCCGCTGATTGCGGGTGTTTCGGATTTACCGAAATATCGCGTTGAGCCAAAGGGGAGCCGCATGGAGCATCATATATACAACAAGGTCCAGACAGACGCTCAATTCCAGCGCGGCATCACGTTCTTCTTTCCAACTACATCGGTCACAGCTACGTAAGTGAAAAATTTCGCAGCACCCTTTGAAGTGATAAATGGATGATGGTTGACCATCTTCCCTAGCGAACATTTCTTCTATATTCAACGCATGCTTCCTGTTACGGCTACAACCAGCAAAATAGAACTCGAATTCTACCATCACAAAAACGCCACAGACGAGGAGTTCAATAACATCATCAAATTCTACATGCAAGTATTAGAAGAAGACAAGCAACTCTGCGAGGCAGCACAAGAGAACATAAATTCCGGAGTGTTTATCAATGGCGAACTCCATCCCGATAAGGAAGTGGTAAGTTATTTCAATTTCACATGATAATAAAGCATTGATCAGCTTATTTTTGTTTGTCATCAGGGCCCGATCCATTTCCAGAATACTGTTAGAGATCATGTGATGGATCATCGAAAGAAAGAACTGCAGAATGGAAAGGCGATATGGCCTGCAACACCAACAATATCAGGGCAGATGAAAACAGATAAATTAGATGAAGAGGAGATGTTCTGCTCGAAGCTTGACGCGGAAGGTTGTGCGGCACCCGCTGAATTGTCTTGGTAGAGTCATCATTCCTCCATAGTAAATCCAAAAGCCAACTATGATGATCCATGTGTGATGCTTGTAGCCATCCGTGGATGCAGCTAAAACCCTCGAAATATAACTCGAACTCGAGAAGAAGTTCTATAGAATAGCCTGTAAAATCTAAATCGCTGACATCTAAGTTACGAATCTACATATAGAAAATACCCTATAGTTATTGGATTAATTAGAGGGACACGTATACTTTGTACAATAGTAATTTCACTCAATCTCATTCCTGCGGACTGCGCGAAGGCTAAAAATAGAAGTTGTTTGATCTATGCACTAGTTCCCTCCTCCCCTACCCACTTTTCTTCATCCCTCTCTACTGTAAGCTTAATCCTTTAGCTCCCACGCCGCCATGCAGGATTCACCAGTAACCAAACAGGGCATCGAAGACCGACGATGAACGTTTACTCCTCGGATGGGATTCATCTTGCCCTATAAGCTTCGACAATACTCCGTACTATAATAGAAAATGGAATATCAACCCTGCGTGCAAATTTGACGCGTTCACTTATATAACCACAATTGTATCCCATATATGTTATGTAGCAGTAGCAGTAGCAAGAGTAAATTATACCATCAAATCTCCAAGCTCCTCCTCAACAACATACCCACGATGTTATCCCCCCTCCTTGTTTTCTCCATGGCCGCCGCTCTCTTCGCCACTCACGGTAGCGCCAACCCTGTGCAAGCTCCCGAAAGCCATCTCGCAGCACGCGACACGTGCCAGACCTACTGCAACCCGGATAGCATCTGGTCGTTGTGCGGTGGCAGTGCGAGTAAATGCATCACTACGGACTTGCCGTCGGAGTGTGAGGTTGTGTCGCGTAAGTGGGAATCATATCTAATCACTATTGCTATTTCTGCTTTTGACAGTTGCTGACAAACGTGTTACTAGAATGCGGGTTTTGGGGGAATAGTAAGTGCACTGGAATATGTTCGGAATGATTGGGACCGGATTGGGATTCAGAGTTTGCAGCTGCTGGTTTTTATCCCAGGTCTTGGATGGAATACGCGGCGCGGATGGTTTTGCATATAACGCTTGTTTTCGGTGTTCTGTTAGAGATATTAAAGCCTGGGGTGGCCTGGATTCTGAGTTCTGGGCATGTTCAACGTGTATTTGTCCACTGTCATGTAGATTAGTAGGCTTGGAAAAATGGTCTACTAGCAAATTATCAAAATATCAAGATACTTGTAGTATAAGTTTTCCAAGCGGCACTCTCATTTTATGTTTAATTAATGCGAAGCATCTTCAATGCTGTGTGGAAGACTGTACTCGTAAGTGACATTCATTACTCATAATTATCGAGTAACAACGGTCCCTCGAGTAAAAAACCAGAATCTCCAATTGTGCATTTCCTCTATTCCCGTCGCTCCTCATCACGGTATTAGGAGTCGAAAGACCGTGAGCATAAATACAGATTCCACTCTTTCTCGATGTTCCAAGGTTATAACTCCATGTCATAGTTATCCGAATCATCAGACTGTGGATTTCCATGGAGTGGTATTTCGCGCTACGGCAAACGCAACTGCAAACTCATGTTTTGCCATCCAGTCTAACACTTTTTGTAATTACGGACTTTGGATGACTCCTTTCTATACCTTACTCCTTTAGCTCTACTCCATTCTTATTAGTGATACTGTAAACCTATAACAATCGCGGCAGGAAAAGCTAGCTAGTTGGCAGTCAGCTGTTTATAATGCAGCACAAATTCCACTCCTAAATCAGGACATAACTTAGGTTAAGCATATCACTCTCTAGTAAAATACCCCCAACTGTCATGAATGATATTAATATTAATTGGAATACTATGATTTAGAAATATGATTCTACAACATCTACGATCGCTACCACTCCGCTCTTGAATAACCCCGTTACTCCTCAAGAAACGAGTAAAACTTAGCCTTTTAGTTATTTCATATATCTAAGCAGCGGGAACATTTCCTATTACTTCAGTATAGAAACTCTTTACGGGGCATTGACACTGTTATATTAGCCAACAGAAACCAGAACTGAAGTGAACAATAAGATCCTCGATCTCCAGCATTTGGCAGTTTCATGGCAGTGGGGGGCATACAGATGGCTTCGTTTCATTTCCGGTATTATTTCCTCCATCTCGCTTCCGGGAGAAGTCTTCCCTCATTCTATAGCTCGCATTCGAACGCAATTCTCCGATGGGACAGAAGGTGAGTGGCCCAGTCATATCATGGTGGTCCAGCTCCGAATACCAACGCTCCAGTTTCTCTTTTACGCTCTCGGCTTTGTCTTTTAGTCTCAGTAAAGTTGATTTATAAGAGTGTTCTCCAATGCTCCTCTCTTGGGCCCTGATGTACTGGTGAGAGCAGGTGCTCAGCCAAAGACGGTTTGATACCGAGGTCGTGTTATACTCAATTCAAATGATATAATAACATCAACATTTGAATGTTGTCTTTTCTCCCTAACAATTACCTCCTTGGTAAATAAATACGACCTTGCGTCGGATGCTTCGGTGGGGGTGGGACCCTGTAGTCCTCATCCCGCAGGGGTGAATTCACATGTGGCAGTGCCCTTAGCTTGTGAATACGAGAATTTTCATTATTGTTTCTTTTTAACAGAACGCTGAGTTGAAGGGGTAGTAGGTCTTCATCTGACTCGGGAGTTGGGAGTCTGCTGAAAGTCTCATCTGGAGTCGGGGAGACTGGTGGAGATAAGGGAGGTGGGATCATGATATTAAATGCTGTAAAATAAGTTCAAAGAGTGTTTGGTCACTTCAGAAATGCGGTGGATTAGGAAGAAGGAATTATATACTCATGTTGTAGACTTATTTGACATGACTATTAGCTAGACTTTACACCTAGTGCACGGTCATCGTGTGTCAAAATTTTGGAGTCACAAGCAGTCAGGGCTTACTGGCTACCTGGATAATACTGTAATGGCAGAGTTTTCATTTAGTTTGCTATTTTCAGCCAACGATGTTTAAGTCTCCAAAACCTTGACGAAAGCGAGATGTCAAATTACCAGCAAACATGATAGGTAGTTGTTGGCTCGT
The DNA here is from genome assembly GCA_007821545.1 of Lachnellula subtilissima. Lineage (NCBI taxonomy): Eukaryota > Fungi > Ascomycota > Leotiomycetes > Helotiales > Lachnaceae > Lachnellula > Lachnellula subtilissima. The sequence continues at coordinate 11,074 of QGMJ01000045.1, read as the reverse complement.
GAAGGAATGCCAATCTGATTATTCCGCCGCTATTCAGCTATTCCGATTGAATTGGTATCGGGGAAGGACAATTAAATCAAAAGTCTGTTCGTTGCATGCCGCTCTACGGTCTAAGATATTACGCTCTTTGCAAGTCAAAGTTCTTAACAACCCAGCTTTCTCTGCATTGAATGCTCAACAGGGTTTTCCCTCCTCAACCTCTACAACAAAATTTAGCAACCTCAACGTCGACCTCAAGGACTGCTGCTGTGAGTATATCAATGCAAATCTAGTTGTATCTGCCATAGTTGACTAGGAATTTCAGGACGTGTAGAATACGTCGTGACTCCTCTCCAAAGGTTGTTTGGGAGCTGGAGTTCGACAGTTTCATTGAGCTTTCATTCGCAGTTTTCTGTTTCTTTGAGGATTTGCATAAAATCCAAGATTTCCTCGGACAATTCTGGAAGGAGGTGGCTGCCGGGGATCTCAGCTTCATGGTCGCATCATTAACCACAAACGTTGCTTTTCAGCTCGTCCGTCTCACCGAACAAGAAGTGTTATCACTGATGCCGATTTCCGAGGACAAAAGTGAATATGAGTCAATGGTATGCCACCTGCTGCCAGTAATTATGGAATCAATGCTATCAGAAATGATCATTACCCAAGGAGCAAGCAATTGTCCACAGTTTACCGAGTTTGTTTACTCATCTACGTTCAATAGTCTGGCGAATTACAATTCCTTTGGAAAGCGCGGAGATCTTCCAGCGGTAATACCTTTCAGCGCCAAGCATTCATCGGACCTACACTCGAACCCTAACTGGGATGCTGAGGACCGCCTGTTGGTTCAGCTACTTCTTGATTTAGAAATCAGGTCGACTCTCAATCGTGGACCAGAGGACCTTTCTCCAACACAATTGACCGCACGTCAATTCTCTCCGCAGTGTTTTGAAGATGCAATTACTACGGGTCTTTTGCCAGTCATCAAGAATACCACTACGTGAGCAAAGACCCATGCTGTTTTTGGAGCTCGGATTCTTTTGGACATCAATAACATTCTCGGAACCAGAGTTGATGACGGTTACAAAGACCTTCTTCATCAGGGTGCTATGACAGACAAGGATATGGGCATCACCTGGAATCAAGACGGTAGTTGGTTACAAACTCAGAAAGAACTGGAAAAAGAATGGGGAGACACAGACGTCGCGAATCAAGCAGTCAAACTTTCGTTCGCGGTTCAAGTTATCATTTGAAGAAGCCCAATGTTTGGATGGAAGTGGAACTTCATGCAAACAGCAAACCATTCATTCATGCAAGCATTCCGGGACTTGTCTATCCAGACCCAGATCCAGCTTTCTTCCACAAACACAATCCGGTATATTGTGGATTGGAGTCCTTGGCGCTGGTAGTTCGTTCTGAGAATATTGGCATCGATCTTGGAAACTCGTTCCGTTCGTTGGCAGCCATTGCTCATCTTTACAATGCCCTTCAACAAACGGGTCGCATTCAAGGACGGTGGGACACCTTGGATAGAGTAATAGAGGTGCACATGAGCGCTATATTCGCGGGAAGCTTACCAACTACCGAAGAGCAATTTCTCAAACGCCTTATGCTCTGTATGAAAGTCCCTCCATCTTGCTTTGCAAAAGGCCGCATCCGCGATGGGCCAGATTGGAAGCAGGTCTTTCGCAGCTCAGGGAAAGTCCTTAATGTCCAGAAGCTGTCTACTCATCTTCAAGCATATCTGGAGGACGGGGATGGTGCCGAGAAGCTTCTTTACGTGAAGGAAAATTTCAACAGCACAAAAGCTCGTGGGAGTGACCAACATCTCATCCAGCTCGAATTGCGGCAGAAACGCCATGCTGAATTTTCAAAGGTCATTCCCGCAATCGACATAGATTATGTGCGTCTGACCAGACAATGCACTCAACTCATCGTCCGCTTTCGCCAAGAATTCAATTCAAAATTGGGCATGGACAATAAGATGCAAGATTTTGAAACTGGAGGTATTGGCAAGACCTCGAATATGGTTTGCGTAACAGCTATGCTTTTTAGGGCTTTTGCAAAGGAACTGCCTTTAAAGAATGGAAAGACTAGTATAGAAGATTTTGAACGGGACGACTCTCAGCTCAACATCGCTGCTGAAATATTCCAGGCTTTCCTCCCAGAGGCAGATTTACCTTTGAAGACGAAGCCGATTGATGTTTTAGCGGGTGCTAAGGAAAATAATTTTATAATTTTCAAGCCCAGCACGTTATTCCTGCGTATACCCAGAGATCAATAGAAGCAAAATTATTTTGCCCCCTAATCAACATGTCTTATCATACTAAAGATTCGAAGTGATCCCTTATGAAGCCACCGGTGACTCATTTAGAATGGCAAATCTAAACAGGGTGTATTTACTACTACCTCTAAATATTGCGGCACAATACTCATCCCTACTCTCAACACCTATCATTCAGCATGATACACATTGCCTTACCACGAGCCATTGACAACAAGCCTCTCAGAAGGAGATGCACGAAATTTCGACTGCACGCTGACTCACAAGACTATTATGAGAAACACACTACCTTCATTTTGAACGAGCCTACTTTTTCGTAACACTAATCTTTCCTTTCCGGCCCTTGGTCCTCGGTTTTCAACTCATATTCTTATCGGCCGCTTAGACACATTCCACTACCCAAACTATTCGCAATACAACTCAATATCATTCCCTTGGACTCTGATCCGAACTCCTTTCCATCCCATCAAAAGAGTACTGCGAAGCCGTCTTGCTAAGCGTTGGCAGCGAGTCATTCGAAACACTCGAAGCCTTCAGGGATCCCCGTCGTCGGGTCCTTAACACAAGTTATCATCGCTTCACTTGACCCGAAGAAAAGAGTTTCGAACCTTTGACTCGGATGAGTCTTCCAATAATACCTTGCCATGGAAGTGGCAGACTTTTGCATTGCCGGCCGAGGAGGGTTTGGGACATCTGCTACTCTACCTTCTTGAAGCTCCTCCTGGATGGTCATGTCGTCGTTCGTCTCAGAGGAATGGTATGTTGCTCTAGACGTCTCCTCGACCTTCTGTCCTTGGGCTTGGTTTTGGTGAGGTGAGTCTGGGACCGTGAAAAGCCGAGGGAGGACTCACCGGAGGCCCCTGTCGTGGGAGATGGATCCTGGTTTTGCATAGCTCCTACAGTATACATTTTCATCAACTCGGCCTGGTTGGATTTACTAGGGCTGGAAATGTTGGTGTTTTGGTCCTGGGAATTATTCCCCAGCTCGGGGATACGCAAGGCTACTTTATGGAGGTTGGGAAACAGGTAATATGGCTGTGTTGTGCATTAGAGTCATAGTGACGGTTATAGCAGGCATAACGGGCTTTGAGTAACATGAGTACTCAAGTGGTACGAATGCGCCGCGTGACAGCTTACTGGACCTTGATTGCTGGAAATTCGATCAGAATTATATTGGAAGTGAGGTGCAGGGGATGACGGGAATGACGTGCTTGAACGTCGGCATATCTCACATGAATATTCTCGTAGTACTTCCCGCTCTCGTCTTTATTCATAAACACTTGCTACTCCAGCATAAGCTATGAGATACAAGTATTACGCAGGGCATCTTCTTCCGAGCCTCTAGACTTGGGTCTTAATTCCATGTCTGTCTAGATATATAGATCTGATCAAAGTCTACTCGGGGAACTCATTACCCGGATGAAATATCAGGCAGAGCAAAGTGTATCTATCACCTTGCCATCTTAAACAGTGATGTATAGCAAACTATGCAGACACACGTTTTTGATTCTTAGGTTCGCATGCTCCGCATTAGATCGAGCTTCTGCTTCTTTCATCTTCTTTACTAGCTTTGTATATACTTTCTTCTTTAGAATCCGCAGGAAAATTAGATTTGGAGGCACTAGAGGCTCCGAAAAGGGATATGTTAGGGGACGCCTTTCTCGTTTTCATATATGTGATGCAATGCGAAATAGTAAGCGCAGATAATGATTTTATAAAGTTTTATATTTATTTCACTTCTAGCTAGTAGAGTTACCAGCGTAGGAAAGATTAGGGCCGGGACTTGAGGACATACATAAAGCTTAAGCTATAACTTAGATAACTTCTATATAATGGCTATATAAAGAGCAGCATATGAAAAGAGTATAGATAATTAACAAAAAAAAGGCCACCTACCCGATACGGATATTTGACGCTTTTGCTACCCAAAATCAACATGGTCGAAAAGTTTGATTTAACTATCCCCGCCCACTCGCTTAGTTTAAGCAACGACGATATTACTAATCAAAAAGTCCACACAAGGCACCAAGACACAAAGAAAAAAAACGGCAAAAAAAATTTGTTCTTATATGCTCCCTCAGGCGCGAGTCGAACGCGCGACTTTTCAATTGTTAGCAATTGACTGAGAGTAATGATTTTGGTTGTAACTAACCATTCCGGTGAGACTGAACTATTACAGCCGGACGCCATAAACCAACTAGACGACCGAGGGATGGGTTTTGTTTTACCGAAAATGTCTTATTTTGGTATATCAATATATCAAGCTCCATCGCCGGGTAATTCGATCCTTGATAGGCAATCTATCACCCCCGTACTGTCGCTTAATTCTACTCGGGATGCAACGCAACCTACAGTGCCTACCTAACAAAAAATCATAATAACCAGCATACGAACGAGACCTCAAAGTACTAAGCTTCATAAGCTTAGTAATTGAAAAAGCGTAAGGCCGTTGACATCTAAGTACGAAACAATCTCAAAAATCACACCTGGATCGAAAACTACCTACCATAAAAGTACTAGACTTTTGTACAAAGAGAAAAAGAGGCTACAGATGCCTTTCAAAAGTGATACAGATTTATAATAAGTGCTCTATCAGCTAAGCATAAGCCATCTATTCTATACGGCATCACGAGACTTGGCCCCTCCCTTTTCTCATCCTCTACCTAGTCACCCTCGTCGGGAGAATATGTTTAATCTGTAAAATTCTGGCTAGAACTGAGCATATAAATCATCTTGTAGCCTCGAAACATTTTCTTAGTGCTAAGGAAAATAAAAGCTGCCGAACTTTGACACCGAGTTTGTTTGCGGATGACAGAATGGAAGACTGATAGGGTTTTTTCTTTACTTTCGGACTGCTGGGGCAGGAGAATCATAGATTAACGTCCGATAAATTTTAAACAAACGTATTGCTTGCCTTGACATCAAACATGAAAATGGCAGCACGCTTTCTCTTGCAGAAACAGAAGAACCACCGTGAACTGAAACTTGCGCTTCATAGAAAGCAGGGGATTTAATGTGTTTATACCAAATACGGTGAAGAATGGTTCATTTAGCAAGACCACAAATACGAGAGATGCACGGATGACCTTGTGATATATATGCTTCTTGAATGCTATATGATTAAAGGTGAGAATTTATACTAAAAATGTTGAGCGGCTTCGCTTCGGCCATGAATAATGACAGAGTAGTGACTTCCCACGCAGCTTCTTAATAAACCATACAATGCGCAATAGTGTTGCGTCATTACGCCCTTGGGATTTGATTCCCAGATAACTTGAAGCATCGATAGGTTTCGATCATGAACAGTTCAAGGCGTATCAAGGAAGAGCCTCTTATTCCGATCGAGCAAGTGACTGCCAGAGGACTTTTGATACTGCCATTCACAAAAAGCTGCAAGATAGCCCACAAACCTCTTTAGCTTCTTTTCAAAAGTCAATGGAAGTCGCAGGATCACTAGAACTGGTTTGAAAGTGACGGAGAAAGATGAAAATTGACAGCAAATCCGATGTTGACAGGAACCCCCCCCCTCCCCCCGAACAAATGAAGGACCTTGACATATTTAAACTTAAAGCAGCGTGAAAAGCCTTGACAAGAAACCGCGTTATCCGAAAAGTCCTGTCGATACCGTACGGCGGCATGGTTTTACTTCCGCCCGTCCAGATGTTGCCTGCGTTCTGAGTGATGGTGGTTTGTGATGCAGCTGCAGAGATGAGGGGATGCACCACATGGATTTTTTATAAAACGCAGACATCACAAGTCACAATTCCAATAAGGAAGGAATCAAAATGATTGTTGTGTACTGAAGTTAGCATTGTGGAGTGTTATTGTTGTTCCCTCTATTCTCTCTACTGTCGATAAAAGCTGGGGATTTTTTCGTAAGGAAGGTGCGGTTTCTCAACTTCTGAGAAAGAGTCCGACTCCTCAGAGGTCTATATTTAACTCGGTTCGATGTCTGTCTGTTAAGAACCATATGCCTTCACTTATGGCTCTCACACAACTACTGTTGGGATTGCTGCGGAGTTGTCCAGTCTGCGACCTTACTTACTCTTCTTTGTCTTCTGTCTCTGCTTTTAGATATCGCCTGGCAGCTCTACTTCTTCTGCATGTAAAGAGTAAAAGTCGTTTGCTGTCAAAGATTGGTATGCTGTCAACTGTCCTTTGCTGTCAGGCTTTTTCAAGACACCCCCCACGAAGGCATCTTTTAGATTTCAATAAAGAAACGTTAGAAGAAAGTTCCACCCATAGTTGACCATTCAAGCATACTTTTAAGCATACTTCTAGGCACTCATGTGTCCGTCCCAGTGTGCTCTCTATACATACAGCTGAAGTCCATTTACGTTTTATGTAGTGACTGGAAACTGATATATATATATGCCTCGATGAAACGGTCTCTGGGTCGTTACTTCCCCCACTCATTGCTTTTAGCATTGCGCATCCCCCTTGTAGTGCATATAATAGAGTGTAGCGATGGATGCTCTAACGGCCCCCCAGATTCAAGGTTGGGTCAAGTTTGACGATACGGTTTTCCTAGTGCAGCTGTGATGATTTCAAGTACTCTTAATAAGTAGAACAGGACTAAATTCACAATGTCACTTAGATGAACTTATGAGGCATGTTTTAAAACTGTGGATTTGATGTAGCTGTTCTAGCCTACAAGCGCACTTTATGTGAGTATTCAAAACTATTTACGGCATCCTACTTGTATGCATCTGTCCACGTGCATCTGTTGAGGACCTAATGTCATATACTTGACTCTAGACTTTAAGCGTAAAGACATGCATAATACCAATAGTAGTAACTTAGATGGCAGCTAATTAGCAGGTGGAGAACACGAGGTTCTTTGGAGCCCCTTACGTGAACCCCCCTGATCGTCTTCCCCTTTCTTTCCCAACCCGAACAAAAAGAACCAAGAAACAAAACAATTGTCCCAATTTTCGGTCTCAAACACACACAGAAACAAATATCGGATATGATAAAAAGTCTCGGAACATATCGCGAACTGTTGGAACAAAGCCCATTTACGCCCCCCCAAGTCCCGCGAGACAAAAATCTCACACCCCTATGCAGCCATCCGCAACGAGAAACCACAAAATCTCTTATTGCCCTCTTACTTAAACCCCTGTTTCCAAATCTCGAACAGAAAGTAAAGAAAAAACCTCCTCTAAACCACATCGTATCAATAACCTCAATCAGCTATGCCGAGCGGCAAAGGACCATAAGTGGCGTATTATTACTATTAATAAATAAAAGCAGAGTCCCTCACCACCGGCAACAACCCCTAAAGAAGAAATAAAGATCTCGGTAATTACTCTACTGCTTCGTAGCCATAGCACCGCGAAGCGAAATGAAGAGATTCAGAAAATATGACAACACATCAATTCTCCGCTTTCGAGATGAGGTTTCGCTTCTGCATCTACTACTATAGGTAGGGAGTTACGTTGCGTTTGTTAATCCCCGGTTTTGTTTCTGTCAGTCAGTCTCTTGATTAATTGAACAAGTAAAACCTAATAATAAGCAAATGAGACGATGAAAGATGATTCGATCGGTAGCAGCAAACGCGTACTAAGCGCGATGGTAAATTAAAATAATCACTGGATTGGATAGAGTGAGAGAAATTAATTGAGTGAAAGGAAGCGCGGCGGCGGCACGGATTGTATCTGTATGTCAAACTTATGTATGAAGGTATGTTGGAGGTTATGAAGATATAAAATGAAATGAAATGCGGGGCGGGTGGATTTTCATGCATGTGGCGTTATTGTGGCTGGGGTTCCCCCTTTGAGTTCACGTCGCGAACGCGTTCATGGACTGTCCGGAAATAAGTTGCAGATAGCGACATAGAGACAAACCGGATTCCAGGTACCTATTTGAAAGCTCCCGCATTCGCAATTGCTTTGTCGTACTCGGATTAAACCAACAAATGCATTTCTCGCTCACTTGTCACTTGATCTTTGCGATCTCACCTACCTACCTTGCACTAAAACCCTCCTCCCTCGTTCAGCTCACGCAGGACCCGGACTGCGCTGTGCCTCACTCACTCTTTGTAACTTCCCCTCCACCTGCCCTTTCCAGCCAACCCAGTACTCCCGCAAAGATCCCGCCCCGCCTTTCGCCTCCCTCCATAGACCGTTACCGGAAACAGAATAACGCACCACGAAACCAGCTGAACCACGCACGCCACTGCCTCTATACGCCGTGTGTTCATATCCTATCCCGATTATCCCGAATCCCTGGTCTGCGTACAGGTACGAAATATGGATTGATTGGGTGAAGAGAAAGGGAACGAGTGTACTCAAGTTGCGCGCGGGGGTTTTCAGCCGCTTTACGGTGATAACGAACGTCCTTGGCCTTTTGAGTGGCTGAGGATAAAGATATGGGGTCACTGGCGGGTGGGGATATTATCCAATTGGAGGGAGGGAGGCACAGGTGTTCTATTACTATATAAAAACCCCCGGGCTCCCCGGTTGGTTATCCGCTTCCTCGGGATGTTTGTTTCTCTTTCTCGGTGGGTGTGGTGTGGTTTTTTACGGAGTATTGCGTACTCCAATACTGTACGTGAATATCGTGAGATTCTGAAGTGAACCTGCGTACTGTATGTAAATTTATATAGTTTATAGCATAGTATCAGGAACATATAAACTACATCTCTCAGTAGTAAGTTTGCAGCTTGAAGTATGTGGGTTATTAAACTCTAGAGTTGTTCAAGGTGGAATTAGGTCCCTTGTTTGATCTCCAGAGATTCAAAATTGAACCAACATGTTAACGCCATAGCTAAACCCCTCTCTCCCAATCAAAAACTGCAAAAATCTACATACACATCTAATCTTCCAACGGCGCATGGTAGACACCGACGGCGTAGACTATCACCAGCCGCGGTAAAGGTCAAGCCAAATCCCCAATTCAACGCGTCGCGTTTCCTTCCATCTCGGTTCAATTGAAGATGACGCGATACGAGTGAGACGCGACGAAACCAGATTATTGATTATCCGTCCCAGCCTTGTGGATTTTCTGCCCATCACATCACATCGCGCATGGATCTTGCAGTACAATTGCATGGGTTTTTGACGCTGTGAATAAATCTAATTAAATACATTTTTCATTTCCGTACTTGGGACTTGTATACTATCTAAAGAGGGGTTGCTGCGTTATTTGGAATGGAAAAGAATGAAAGGGGAATGAATGAAAGAAAGAGGTTGCGTCATTGCTTAATCTTGAACTTTGAATTGGAATTGGGGAGGAGAGGCTAGATGTGGCTTTTATGGGGTAGAGGGGCTGAAGGTTTAGAGGTGCGTTTAAATAGTTTCGAAAGGCGTTTTTCTTAAGGGGGGGGGATAATGGGTTAAAAGATGACGAGACTTTAATCGTGAAGAAAGAAAGATAAGGAGATAAGGAAATAAGTCTAATTGTTACATTAAGTTAAGTTACCTTCGTATTAATCAATCAATTAATCAACTATCAGCGACGTGTATAAACGCCTGGTGGTGAGATAGTATAGTACTTTTGTGAATGAGTATCTAGAATCCGGCATATTTGTAAAGAAGGAGCCGTACTATACAACGTTGTCGAAGATCAAACCATGCAATGCATGCACTCCTTCCACAAGTTTTCCTCTGCTAGTCCCGTACGTATAGTACTGCATCGGATCGGAATGTAAAGCCATTTCGGGAATCTCCTGAAGCTGGGCTAGGGTGGGTGTGATACCGGTATTATAACGAAAACGCGGGGTCCGACCTAAGGTAGGGGGTAAAAGTGCGGCCCTAATAACCCTGACCCTGACTATCAGTTCCAGGTCTACGCGACGGCGTATTGCTTAAAAACTGTGGATGAGACCGAATGGCAGGACAGAGGTATGGATGTGAGTTTATACGATGTAGCAATTGGTAAGTGCTTAGAAGGAGGGTAGGCAAGGGAAAGGGGTTATCTTCAGCCTTCGTCTGACTCCGAGAAGGATTAAGGGAGGGGTATTTGGTTTGTAGTACCTACTCTTTCCGGAGCATGGTATATAAGGAAGCAGAAAGGAATGCTCGGCTTGGGCTTCGGATCCTTATAAAGGAATATGCAATAAACAGGTACATATACATATATATAGTTACGTGATAATCTCTCTCTCTTATATATACACACTCTCATCCATCGATCATAGAACGCTTTTCATTTATACCCCAAAGAAAAAAGAGAAGACTTTCCAAGCAAATCCGATAACCTTTCCTTTCTAAACCAAGAAAACTAAAACCGCGAAAGCTCCAAGTTTGAAGATAAACTTTTACCTCCGTAGATTTGAAATGTGCAGTCGTTATATCATTGGATGACCGATACGCGTGCTAGTCGCGAGAACGAAATAAAGTTTAGAGGCTAAATCAAATAGGGAAGAGCATGTGGCTGCGACGCGATTTTATGGGGAAGGAAGAGAAGTGTGGCTTGACTATATGCTCCGTATGCTATGCATACACTTATACCGTACATAAAGATTATATGAAATGTGGGGTGGCTAGGCTCGCTCTCGCCCCTTGACGCGTGAGTAAGAGAGGAGGTTGGGTTAATTATCAAAAGATTCTTGCTTAGAATCTTTATGACCTCGTGAGTAGATGTATTTTTTCTTTTCAAGGGAAATCAAGCAAGCGGTATGAAGTAATACGTTTGATAGTTTAATACAAAGTGGAGCGTAAGAGGAATTCTTCACAGAGTTTTTGACCAAGGTGGGGGCGGAAAATCATGAATGAAGGTATTGAGAATGTAATGGCGGGGTACGAGTGAGGACTTTTTTTTGCGTGTGGACATGGGTTTTTGGGCTGCGAGACGCCGAGATTGGTGGAGAGG
>QGMJ01000044.1:0-74894 GCA_007821545.1 Lachnellula subtilissima | reverse complement strand
GGGAAGGCGTTTGGGTGGTATGAAGTGCAGGATCCGATCGAGGATACTTGTTGTCTGAATTATAGTTCCGGGACGACTGGGGTGCCAAAGGGGGTGATGATTACCCATCTTGCGTATGTGGCGAATACAACACAGTATGCGCATCTGCATGAGTTGCATCCGGATACTGTGGAGAGGAACAAAAAAGGCGTATGTCTGACTTATAGTGCGAATTGAGATGCTGACTTGAGATTAGGAAATGGCTATGCTTCCTCCCAATGTATCACGCAATGGCCCAAACGATATTCATAGCTGGCGGTCCCAAACGGGGGATTCCAGTCTATGTGATGAAGAAATTTGACTTTGTCCAGATGCTCGAATCTGTTCAAAAATTCAAAATCACAACTCTAAACATGGTACCGCCCATTGTCGTGGTAAGCAATTTACTTTCCGCAATGCAAACCTCATTTATCCATCGCTAATTCTCGAAATCCAGGCACTTGCTAAATCCCCACTATCACGAAAATACGACCTCAGCAGCATCACTGACATCGGCTCTGGCGCAGCACCACTCTCCGGGGAAGTCGTCAAGGAAGCAGAAGCTCTATGGCCCAAAGGAAACGTGCATTTGGGAGTTCGTCTCGTTTCGTCTTGTCCCGTTCCACTTACCTCACCTCCATCCCATGAAAATCCCATACTAACAGCACACCCACACACAGCAAGGCTGGGGCATGACCGAAGCAACATGCTCAATCCTCGGCTGCGACCCCAACAAACGAGAACCCTCCTCTTCCGTCGGCGAACTAAACGCAAACTGCAGCGCCATGATCATGTCCACAGACGGCAAGGCCGAGCTCCCCATCGGCGAGCGCGGGGAAATCTGGGTGCAGGCTCCTAAGTACTTTCCCCTCACACGTACCCCACCCCCTCCTTCCTCATATATCCCAAGCGTTAAATTACTAACTAATGCACCAACCGTCCAGTCTCATGAAAGGCTACTGGGGAAAACCCACCGCCACTTCCGAAATGTTCATCGATCTCCCCTCAGGCCGCTGGATGCGAACGGGCGATATCGCATACGTAGACGGCGAAGGGCGCTTCTTCATCGTCGACCGCATGAAAGAGCTCATCAAAGTAAAAGGCAACCAAGTCGCGCCCGCTGAGCTGGAAGCCGTGCTCCTCGAACACCCGCAGTTGGCCGATGCGTGTGTAGTGGGCGTGACGATGCAGGGCGAGGAGGTGCCGAGGGCATATTTGGTGCCGAAGGAGGGGGAGAGGGTGGTCGGGGAACAGGTGGCGGGCTGGTTGGCGGACAGGGTAAGTCGGTTTAAGAGGTTGAGTGGGGGTGTGGTGTTGGTAGATGGGGTGCCAAAGAATCCGGTAAGTGCTATACCCTAAAGGCCGGCCATCTTATATGCATTCATTTGTGAGAACATATCACTTAATTAACAGAACTAACCTGTAATATATATAGTCCGGTAAGCTCTTGCGAAACGTCCTCCGAGAGCGTGCAAAGCAGGAAGTTGGAGATAAAGATGCGAAGTTATAGACAGACTGCTTAATTAGCATACATCCCCTCTAGCACTCTATCTAAATATATATCCACCCTCCGCAAGTTACAGTCTCTTATACAAATACCATAATTACAAAACCCAAGCAGACAGGAACAGGACAATCAACCAAATAAATACTCATATAAGGAAGACAAAAGCCGCCGCACGCACACCAGCCAATCTCCCAAACCAACTCCGAAATACCCATCCATGGTAATCTACAACCATGTTACTGTATGTCAGAGCTACATCAGCGAAGAGCGTGTGTTCAAGGCCCGACATTTTCGTTCTCTACAGGTCTTGACCACTCCAATGATTCGCTCTAATAACATGTGATCGTTACCACCGATTCGGTACGAGGCACCTGTGCCTGTGCTTATGCATGCCCCCGCATTACAGTACAGGAGGAAAGGTGGCTATGCTATGATGTCGGACGAAATAACATCACCAGCCATATATCCAAACTTCGAATTGCGCTGCGTCAGAGTCGGGGGTTGACGGACTGATTTGTGACTCCGTTAGCATTGATTAGCATTACAGGAGATAATGGCATTCGTGCCCGTCACATCTATTCAATCCATTCCAGGTCCTCGGCACGTAGTATGGTATGGTCTGTATTGCAGTTCTAAAACTCGGTATACGTACAATCCGTCACGTACAATCCGTCATTGGAATGAATACCGAGAATCGTCTGGAGAATCTCGGGGGCGGTGGGTTGACGTTTTGGGGAGCGAAGTCGTGGATCAATCTGTAAATCGTCAGCGTTTCTTGGAATGAGAGCACTAATATGAGGCGGTGTCTTTTAGATCAAGGAACGCCTTCCGTTAAATGTACTTGGATGTAAAGACGGTTGATAGTGCTAAAGTAATCACTACATGCGAAGTAGTTGTAGAATGTTCATATCGGACCATGCCATGCTGAATATCATGCCTTTGTAACGTACAAATATCTTGGGCCGGCAGGTGTCCACAGCTGCAGTGTTGCCGCTTCAAAAGGATGTAGTAGTACCGTTACCAAACATCAGATCATACTAAAACAGGCATTCTGAACTCAGGTATAGAGTCGTCCTCTAATATCGAGCTTCCTTCCATCTCCACATCACCGCGTGCCTTTTCACTCGCAGAAAGACCTTTCTGCTTAATTGTCTTCCACTCCCCACTCTGAGGGTTGTATTCGAGAAGATATACAGCCTGTGTATTGCTCTCATTGTATTCAAAGGCAATATCCAAATTAGGCTCACCGTAATGCCCCATGAACTCGAGCTCGAACTTTAATTCCAACGGGGCCTCTAAGCTAGTACGAAAATTAAACACAAATGGCTCGGACCGAGCTAAACGTCTGTTGTATTCCAGTTTGACGGATTTGAGGAACGTAGCGGGGGTCAGATCCACATCAACACCGTAGACTGTCAACTGCGGCTTATCTTGCTTCATCTCCACATCGATGACTAAACGGCGACGAAGAATAAACGTCGGAATAGAAAGATTCAGTTTCTCCATGACGCGGATCATCAAGTCATCAGACTTGGCATAAACGCGCATAGTTGAAAGATAATCTAGCGGTGTCTCTTGAAGGTTGCAGATGGCAAGTTTAGCACTTTTCTTTTTACCTACAATTTCAGGTATTGAGCTTGCCGGGGGTATCGTGATGGAGGATCCGAGGACAAGACAAAGGTCGGCTTTCTTGGCGTTGTCTTCTGCGTTTTGCAGAGGCGCTTCGGGAAGAAGTCGCCGAAGTTGACGATGCTGTCCAGCAGCACTCCGCCACAAAGGGCACATTTCCGCCCTGTGCGGTGATCGTGGACCGTCTTCTCGTAGGTTGCTACGGCGCGGAAGTCTCCTGGGCGTGAGCGTAATCTTATAATGATTCTTGAGAAGGCGACACTCACCCCGAAGGTACTCTTTTCCGCAATCTTTGCAAGACTCAATATTGCTGTTACCGTGAAGCTCTGAAATGTTGGCCTAGATTTTGGAAGGCGCTCATTAGATTGAAAGCCTTTGGAATCAATAAAAATAGGGCACCCACCGGCAACATCCCGCTCTTCCTGTGCAACCCGTCACAATTCTGGCTGACAAGGTACTTGAGGAAACCTTGATTCTGCAACTCCACAAGCGCCATATGTGTAGGTGTCGGTATAGCTTGCAACGTACTAACAGCCTTCACAGTACGTTGTCTTCCTTGAGCTCGAAGAGTCCAGGCACCATCCGGGCCTCGAAAGTCAGGAATACCTGGAACGGGAGTCAGCTGACTATATCAAACTATTCGTGATATTTTTGGGGGTGTAAATTAACCTGCTGAGGTGGAGATGCCAGCACCGGTGAAAACAATAAAGTGTTTGCTTTTCTTTATCTGGTTTGCAAGTGTCTGGGCTTTTCGATCGATCACGTCCGGCCCTTCGATGCGCTCTTCGGCGGCAACTTTAGGAGCGGAGTCGGCCATGGCGATACTAAATAGCTGTAGAAAAACTCTGACCAGGTTCTAGGACAAATAAACAAAGCGAAGTAGGAACTGTATAATTTACGCAAGTGAAGGTTTATATGCTGTTACCTGCTGACGCATTTGTATATACTTTGTATATACTGCGGAGGGAAATTTGTCCGTGCCGCACGCTAGACATATTTGGTCGTCACAACAACACGACTGAGCCTATATACAACGTGAACATGAAAATGGCATGATCGAGTTTGTCTTCAGGCTAAAGGCGCTCTACTATCTGCGAAGCACGTGGCATCGAAATTCGTCAGTTCTTTCGTAGCTTCTAATACTGTTCCACGTGACCAGGGATCCTGAAGCTTTCGCATCCTCAGGCTAGAAATGGTTTGCAAAAGCTTGGTTGCCTTTAGAGAAAAAGCTTAGGAGTATACGAGATGTTCATCCGATGATATATTTGAGGATTGTATACCTACCTGTTAGTCTTCTACTGACAGCGGTACTAGTTGGCTATCAACGTTTACTAGTTGCACGAAAGCAGTCATTAGCAGATGTGGGAAGTTGAAGTCGCTTGGTATGTCTGGAGCAAAACAAAAGAAAAAGTAATAATCACTTTAATCAAGCTGCTGAGATGGGTGAAGAGTATGGATGGCACTTACGAATCGACACATCTGAGAAAGGGAATGGAAATCGAATTTGGCTGCTGCGAGAGACAAGTGCCGAAGTCAGCAAAGCCACTGGATGAGAAGACTTGGGTAAGAGCACAGTGTCTAAACACTGGCAGGGTCAGAGCACAGTGTCGTAACACTGGCAAAAGTCACTCTAGGAGTGACTACCAAGGTTTTTCGAGCGAAGTATTGCAGATGTACACCGTGCATGGCAATATTTAAACGTCTTCAATTGACGAGGCGAGTTGGCGGGTTTGATTGCTTGGAAAGATGTTAGTAATGCAGCTAGTTTAGAACAATCGACTCTCGACAGCTTGACTAAAGTGGTTTTTGGTCTAACGAAGAGTTATCTTGAACTTTACACCTACTCTTTTACCTCTTCCGTGTGCGGTGAGAGCTGATCTAATCCTTTTTAGGATAATACAAATTTCATCAACATAATTCTTAGGCAGACAATGGACATACATCTTGATATAAGAAGACTACCGAGAACTCGAAAGGGAGAATAGACTCAACTTTTGACAAGTAGTCACAGTCTGTATAGATAAAGACAATGAGCAGTTAGGCATTGAAATGGTTACGGTGCGAGAATACTTCAAGTTATCTTTTACCGTATCTAGTAGAATCTATGGCTCCTATGTACCTTCCTAATGAGCAGCTAAGGAGTTGATGAAGACAATGATGAAGTGAAAACCTTTCTCACATCCCTAACCCTAACCTCACCAAGCTATCCCACTTTCTCTGCCACTCATCTGAACCCCTTTTCCACGACCAATAGTCATTTGCCCATCTCTCCCTCTTTTCCTCCATCAGCGTCTGAAATCCACGCATGAATTCTTCCTTCTGGCGTTCTGCACTACTGGCTTGGTTTATGTCGAATTGGAATCCCAGAGACTCGACGGTTGGGAAGTGCATGGATGGGAATGTCTTGGCCGTTATCTGGTATACTCTCCGGATGATACCAATACCGCCCTCAGATCCATTCGGCGTCCGGATCCAATGAAGCTTGAGGGGATGAAAAACAGGCGTCTTACCGGTTCCTGGATCTCTCGGAGCCTCCACCTGCACGCATCTCTCGAAAAGCGCATCAACATACTGAGCATCTCTTGGATAGACCAAGTTGTGAAATCCGTCTTCCTTTCTTCCTCTGGTGACTTGTTCGTCGAATTCCAGCGCCTTCTGATTTCTGACCATTTGCATGTAAGGGGTTGACATTTTAATGCGTCCGGAGAAGTATCGAGCAATGAAAGCACTCTGTGCCTCCGCGACAAGAAATACCGAATCCATAGTTGGCAAACCAACAAATGCCAGCGTAGAATGACCTGCTTGTCTAGCTTGTCCTCTTCCGAAGACTGAACTTTCTGGACTTTGTCTAGTCGGGTCCTCCTTCTCGTTGATGTAGATCATGTGTTCGTACAGGCTCAGCACTCGTTTCTTTTCTGTGCTGGTTTCCACGCATGGAATCATTGAGAAGTCGTATAAGTAACCCGTGCAGAGCAATATGATGTCAACTTCTAGCTCCTTTCCCCCCACAAAATACACCTTCTTACCCCTAGTGCTTACAGACCTGACTTCTGGGACCTTTTGTTGATTGAGAGAACTGAGGACAAACGGTTCGTTTCTGACTGACACAAAGACTTGTGCCCCAGACATTTCTGCTATTGCGCTTGACATGTCCCAGTACGAAGGCCCACCGCCAACAATAAGTACTTTCTGTGTCAAGTTAGACTCCCCGCTCAGAAATTGGATACCCTTCGGACTGACCTCGCCTCTGGAATCTTCTGCATTTCTATAGTATTTCGAATGCATAATATTCATATCCCTACGCGAACCAGGCCTGAGCTCGAATTTATCCGGTACATGAGGCTTGGTGAAAGTACCCAAGACTACAATGACGTCGTCGTAATACTTCAGTTCTTCCATTCCGCCTCCACGACCAACGAGTTGCACTGTGACTTGCCATATGTTCCTGGCTTGATGCTGACAGCGCCTGATGTTGATAACTCTCGAGTTATACTTGATAATGCCTCGATCCTCGAGTTCTCGAGCATAATCATGCAGATACTTCGCCACCGCAGTATTGGTAGGGAAAAGAGGTGTGTCTTCAGGGTAAGGAACTCCAGAATATTCCATCCTAGCAGACAAAATTGAGAAGTTAATAATGCTTCACTGTAGAAACAAGTTTAAAAGTTGACGAGAGGCATCTCTGAGACCTGGAGTACGGAGAAGAAGTCTGTTGAAGAAATACTTACATATTACGTGGAACATTGGTGTTACAAGACGGATATATCGGGGTTGCATAAGGGTCATCTGCTGGAGTTTGGTTCCACACGCCTCCAGCTTGTGCGTTCTGGTCGAAAACGACCACTTCGAAATATTCTTGGTTCGGAAACGCTCCATGACGTTCTGCCATCAGATACCTAGAGACAATAAGCAGTGTTTTGTTTGTTGGAAAATTGGATGATATACTTTGCTGCACAGAGCCCAGAGACTCCAGCACCGATCACGGCGACCCTCGTGGGATTCTCTCGTTTTTGCACGACAGGCATATTGCAACTTCGGATTTGCAACTTCAGATTTGTGCTGGATAGTGGAAAGCATTTGTAACCTCTCAATATCAGAAGCTATATATGCCATCTGGACTGAAAGACTTGCGTTTGAGGCAGGATTTAGTGCCCACGTGTTCTATTACTTTGGATTCCAGAAGCTTGCATGGGAGACGAAAATTTGACTCGTGGACCATGAAACCTATTTATATGAAAGGATTTGGTATTCCTGTCATTTCTGTGTCATAATATTGGTGTTTGAAGATAGGTAGACTCTTTTCAAATGATGTTTATTCATTTAGTTCGAGAGAGACATGTCTTGGTCGAAGCAATACAACCGGAAAGGAATGGAAAATATCAGAAAATAATAGAAGAACATACACCAAAATCCCGGTAACAGGGAGAAAAGAAATCCTCAGACATGATAACACATCTCAAAACTAGCTGGCAATCTTTGGTTAGAAAGAAACAACACCACCACCCTTTATCTGGAAAGTCAAACACCAACTAAACTAAGAACTCTGAGGGTCTCACTCGGCTTTGTTTGAAATTGAAGATGAGTTTGGGTTGTACCACACTAAAGTTACAAGCATTACACCCGTCGAGCTAAGTCTATGGAATAGGCGTGCATTTCAATCCACAATATAACGGAAAAGCCGAAGATCAATTATGGAAATATTCTTCATTGTTATAACGCCAACCAAAATACAGACTATTGCTGCTCTGTATCATTATCTTCTCCTCGATCTCTCTCCTCTTCAACATGAACCTCCTCGATCTTTGGCGAGAACATATCATCAAAGCTCTTCAGCATCTGGTCACAAATGCTAACACCCTCCTCGACCCCCCCAACCTCTTTATCTCCCCAGTCCGCAAACTGCACCTTGTCTTCACAAGCCATATCCACCATAATACTCCAAACAGTCATCTCCAAATCCTCGCCAAACGTTTTCTCGCTCTCCACTCCGGGGCCCCACACCCTCTCAGTCCGTTGGATGTATTTGGGATTCAATTTTGGGGACCAAGATGCATGGACAAAGAAGGGAGTCGCAGGAGGTGCTTTCTCGTCTCGGTTGGGGTTTTCGAAGCTGACAGTCCAGTCTTCCGCAAGGTTGCTTTGAAGAACCGGCGGCCCTTGGCCGGCTCCGCCCAATGGGCTAGGTCTTTCGGATACGGTGTAGAAAGTTTTGTTGAGGACCAAGGCAGCCGCAGCGAAGGTCTCCTTGTCTCCCTCTCCAGCACCACCCTGGGACAGCAGTCGATAGAAATACTTATCGCCATACGCATTATAATACCCCGCGAGCGATAACGTATCGGCGTGCTTTTTCTTATCGACAAGCAACTGCCCAGCCTCGATTGTAGGTCGATCTTGCAGGGCATTTTCGGCCAGCCCGGTTATTTGATTGAAGAATGGCGATGAGGTGCATATCCAGTAATCAGGCCAGAGCACCATGCCCCTCTCTTTGTACACTTCTGCCTCGAAAAGATCCTCTGGCTTATAGACCGGGAAGTTGTCCGCATCCAGAAACAGGATTTCTTCGAACGAAGAGAAAAGCAGAGCAAAGCTTTTGATCTGATAATGTTCAAAGTTGAACACAATCTTGGAAGTCCCAACAAGTTCGCTCAATATGATACATTTGGCGCCTAATTCCTTGAACAGTACTTCGCAGGCTAACTCCTCGTATTCCTCCTTGTTATTTAGGAATATCTCCACAGGCAACGTAGAACCCGTGCGCCGCAGCATCCGCAAGCTAACAAGCAAGACAGGGAAGTACTTCCCTCCTCCAGACGTCACTATCCCCTTTGTACCCGGCGTATAATTCAAAGTTGGGGGGCTGAACTGTATTTGAGTCAAAAACCATTCGTGTGCGCCTTTCATGGAAGCAATAGCAGATTCGCTCCATTGCAGAACGTTGCCTTGGCGCTCATAGTCTTCTCCTGGATTCCCCCGGAGGCGCGTGAATACCTCTCCGGTGAATTCTGGGGGTTGCACTCGGGGTGCTGCTGCTGCTAAGAGCGGCGCAAAGGAGGGCCAGAAACTGCCGTCAGATTCGAATGCTGATGCTGGCTGTGAAGTTAAAACTGTTTGTGATGTGCTGAAGGAGGGTATAAAGGAGTCCGTGTCTGTCGGGATGTAGTATTGGAACACCAGAGCAAAAGTTAAAAGTAGGATAAGGGGGGTAAAGAAAGGTATACGACGTGAGGTAAGGAATATACGTCGCGAGTGAGCAAATGCAGTCATTTTCCTAACAGTAAAGTCCCGAAGGTGAAAGAAAGTTTGTGGCCTAGGGACGAGGACTTGTGTTCATTATGTATGATCTAGGAAAGGCTTATGTATATTCGTTGATAGGAGACGAAGAAGGCAGCATTCATGGCATGCATGGAGCTAATCATATCAATCAACCCTAAATCATCAATCTTTTCTTTTTTGGGATATCTATCTTAGTAAATGCCTTAGGGCTGTGTTTGCTAATCTTCGCTCACAGTCAGTCCGGCCAAGCGAACCGCTTATTGCGGTGTACCCAGGGTCCGGATCAATCAGAGAGCCGGGGTCTACCAAACGTATAGACAAGGCGTTGTCACGCAAACTTCCTCTTTCCATAATACATGAGGCTTCTATGGATTCCAGCAGCCGAAAGAGCTCACATTATAATATCCAGACAGTTTCAATGGCAGCTTGCCCTCTACATAAGATACACAGAAATCTTTCGTCCATGAGGTACCAAGCATTGTACCTGGAAAGCTCGTTTAAACAAGACTTTAAAGTGGGTGTAGTCTCCTTGGCTAAGCTCGTATATGATACAGTATAATTAACGCTGACATGAGGCGAAATGAAGAGACGCTAACGGAGAATTACCATACTTCATTGAGGACGCTAAATACGAAGGTGCTGCTTTAAAAGCTTGTTACTGGACGCATAATACTATCTTTCGTATATTCTCGTAAATTGTGCGATTCTTAGCGTCTTTTAAACTAAGGCTGGGTACGAGTAAGGTATAGATACAACCAATTGTTCAATCCATGGATATTTCGTATAAGAGGGTAGATCTCAGTCGCATACCGCACGCAGTACGAAGGAGGCTCCGCTCCGAGCCATTTAAACTTCGCTCAATGACATCACTCAATACTATTCATGCCCAAGGCCAAGCTCAATTCAAACCCCTATACTCCGTAAAGTAAAACAACAAACTTATTTCCCACCAACGCCGAATTTCTCACATCCCATTATCAGAACAGCATACCCTGTTATAATAATAAAAGCCTACTAAAAACAAATCAAGAATCTCCTATTCAATTCATCAAATACCAATTAAGCGTGCAAGATCCTTCGATTTAACATCCCATCAATGCCTATTACTTACCAATACCAAGGAAAACAAGAGAAGATATCTGGAAGCTAGCGCAGCCCAGCCATAGATAGACCTCGGCCTAGTATTCTCTCCTCTCTCTCTCTAATTAGCCAATTAAAACGAGCTCGCGAACACGAATACTCTACGGTATGCGCAGTAGCAGATGATGATGATGTGAGAAACAGGATATAGGTAAGCACTACTCATAAAGTCATCCCTCCCACGTACCTATTAAACCGCCTCTTAGAATTTGATTCGGTTGTTGGTGTTTTGCCTCCCATTTACTTCGTACTTCGTAGAATTTTAGATGCACCTCGCACGACCTCAACGGCGCTCTTGCTTTCGCTTCCCCTGAAAATGCTGTCCGTCCCTTCTCCGCCGAGAAACTATCGCTTAATTTGTAGTTAAGTCGCCTCGGCTGATATTTTTTATCTACTCGTACTTTATTTTCAAAGTCACTGAATACGGTACAGTACAGTCCATATATCATGAATCCTTTCTTGCATTGATTATGATTCACGTTCCTTTACTCCCCCCTCCCTCACCATCAACCACTAACTACATCCATCCATTCACTTCACCCCACTCCACTCCAATCAGTGCCAGTCCACTGAAGATCCGAACTTTAGTACATAAAATCCCCCTGCGAAAACTCTAAAAATGAAAAAATGCTTGCTTGCATGCGTGCACACTTTTGCTCTCTGAGCAGGGAGGGCTATTGCAGCCATAACTGTAGAAGCGCCGCCGCCGATGCTTGTTTATGAAGACAGAAAAGAAATAGTAAGTTCAACCAAAAACAGAAAAGATGCGGGTATGTACAAAGTGCAGACTGAGTTGCATGTTCCGATTATGAAATCCACAGGTTGGCGCTCCGACGACTCAAGTCTCGTCTCCGCTGCGACGTGTTCTTTGTGCCTACAGTTCCATTCCCCACATTAACGCTGAAGCCCAAAAGATTGACCGTGTTCCCACTGCCTAAGCTGACGTTCATGGCTGCGTTGGTGGTAAATGTATCTGATTGCGTGAAGAATTTCTGTAGTGCTGTCTGAGCCGATTCTGCACTTTCAAGTTCCTCCTGTTGCAAGACGTATAATACAACAACACGAGCAAAGTCCATGACCTCTTCTGTGACCGTGAAGGTTGAAGTGGGACTGGCTGAGGGGGTTTGTGATGTTGCAGAGCCAGTACCCGAGGAAGTGGTCGCTGTACCATCGTAGATGATGCCATTAGAGGTTGATGTACTTGGGGGCGAACTTCTGCGCCTAAGCTTGTGATTGTCTCTCGCTTTGTTCTGAGAAGAAGCGGTGGCAGAAGCCGATGTCGAGGTAGGTGTTACAGCATCATTGGCTTGGTTGACTCGTTGGGATTGACCATCAAATGTAACCAAAGCATTCTCAGATGAACATGATAGGCTGGCAGAATTGAACCGTGCCAGGATTGTGTTCGCCGAAAGGGGTATCGAGAAATTCGTCTGGGCACCCGAGATCAGACGAGACAGAGAGTCTCCGATGGTGACATCGCGCAGATTGGATCCGGAAAGGGTCGTTGTTACGCAACCTACTGAGCCAGCAATAGAGCAATTTGAGCCGGTAAAGCCATTTGTACATAGACACGCACACGAACCGTTGTCATCATATGACGACCCTCCATTTTGGCAAGCTGTAGTTGTGTTTGCTTCGCACTTTTGAACGGGCGTCAAGGCTGCCGAAGCAGTTTTGTTTTTGTGGATGACCAAAAAATTCGAGAGGAACGACGACTGCTGCAGCAACAATAATTAAGAGTGCTAAGACGACAAGGAGGAAACCCCAGCAAGGAAGTCCGCAACAACGACTACGCTTCTTCTCTCTTGCTTGGCCATTTGAATCGAGATGTCCGTCGGATGCGGGGTATGGCGAGGGCCAAGACGACATGGGACGTGGAGTACCATCTCTTGGTGTTGCTACGCCTGGTGGTGGAAAAGCCGCAAGCATACCAGAAAGACCAGAACGGCGCTTCTCATTGCCAGACGCTGAATTGATGATTAGCCAAGAACAGAAAGCGACGGAAACAGAGACTCACAATTTAAGTCACGATCTTTCGTATCGCCGGTCATAGGGAAATCATTAAGATCGTTAAGCCGGCTACCTGGTCGCCTTCCACGGTCCATCAATGCTGCCAGTCGGGTTGCTCGTCGAATAAGATCCGGAAGACTTGTCAGACTGCCTCTTGCTTCAGCATCTCGAACAGCGTCGATATCAAGACGAGGTGGTCTGCGGATGGCGGAGAGCCTGCTGAATCCTGGACTTGGAGTTCTGATCGGGTTTGGCGCTGTCGGCTGTAGCGAACTCGCAGCATTGTACGCTCCCAACATCTGACTCGCCCTTCGATCTATAGGCGATTCAGTTCCTATCGCCCGCTCTACTGTAGCGTCCCTGGCCACTGTAGGCATCGACTCTTCTGAGGATGACCCTTCAATGAACCCTGTTCCGCTTGCGAGAGGCGAGTCTGTGTCCCCTACCATTGGCCATCTTGTTTCCCGCTGTGATTCTTTCCTCTGAAGAGGCGCCAGTGCTCCTCCTAGACCACTATCTATTACACCCGATCTCTCCATGTTCGATGGCTGCTGATTTTGCTGTAGAACTAGAGACGGTCGATGTTGCTCGAAGCTTTTCGTTGTAATCATGGATGGTTTTGCTCGTTTCCCCAAACTAGCGCTACGTATTAATCCCCGGTCCTCATTGTCATCCACATTAGATTCCCTCGACTCGCCCCTCTCCTCAATTACATCGTGTCCAAATCCTCGTTCCGTGATATCATCGTCATCGTCTTCGTCGTCATACGGATACCCTGGTGAGTCCGATCCCCAGCTCGATGGTATGGCAGCACTTGAAGCATAGGACCCATGAGAAGCATGTGTTCTGGGACTCTCCTCCGGAATTGGCGATACGAATGATGCTTGGGAGTAGTAAGATGAAGCTCCCCGCCGTGAAGTTGGCGGAGGTCCAAGTCCGCTCCTTTTTGGTGCAGCTGCTGGTGGTGGCGGCATCGGCACAGGGAAGTCTGGTATTGTTCCCACAGATGAGACGGTAGAAGGTCGTGACGATTGTGTCATTGGTGACGTGAGGATGGGCGAGTCAGCGTCCTCTTCTCCAACCCTCAATCCTCTCCCCAGGCTTCTTTCCGGTGGTGAATTTTGCGGTTGATATTGAAATGAAGGTGTGTGCTCCTGTAGCCGCGAAGCATCCAGCATCGAAGGCACATGGCTGGGACGCGGTGGTCGCTGAGGGGGTATACTTCGACCCGGTGGCGGTTGATATTGCTGATTACCACGGGTATCTGGCCCTTCTATTGTCCCTGCTAACGGCCATTGGGGAACTTGAGTAGGTCTAGAGATAGCCACACCAATTGGACCTTGTCCACCTTTTGATGTTGCCAGTGCTGGTGGCATCTGAGGCCTCGATCTGTTCATTGACGGCTCTGGCGCGGCTCGGGATGGGGCAAAAGACCTTTGCTGTGGCTGTTGCGGTGGTACTGGTCTGTCTGGTGCA
The DNA here is from genome assembly GCA_007821545.1 of Lachnellula subtilissima. Lineage (NCBI taxonomy): Eukaryota > Fungi > Ascomycota > Leotiomycetes > Helotiales > Lachnaceae > Lachnellula > Lachnellula subtilissima. The sequence continues at coordinate 60,841 of QGMJ01000044.1, read as the reverse complement.
AGGCCTGCTTCCATCCGCTGCCTCGCCCTTTTTACAGACCCTCCTCCCCGTCCAAGCGTCGTAGACGGTTGTTGCCATTGCTGGTCACTCATTTATGCGAAGTGTCGATGTCGTCTCGGGAACAATTGATGTCGGGTCCCGAAGGATATATGGAATCCACGAAAGCCGGGCCCGTGACCAATCCAACTGTCTGGTACTGCAGTTATCGCGTTTGCATATGCATGAAGCCGTCGAAATAGTGGATTGGCTAGATGTCCGTAGCCGTATTGTTGCGTGTGGAAGCTAGGATTGTCGCTGAGAAATTTTGGATACACAAGTGGCGACCTCTTACTGTATTTGGGGGAAATAGCCCGGGTATATTGAATGGAGTTTTCTAATTTGAAGGATTGCGTTGTGAATGAATGAACTTGAAAAGTGAATATATGACGAAGTAGTCGAACCTCGTCGAATGGGATTTCTGGAAATGAGCGTGGTAGGTCGCTAGGACCTGAGGCTGAAGAATAGACTAAGGTGGAAGTCTATATGCGTGAAGGTAGAGGCAAATGTTGTACTCGCATTGCAGAAGCCGATTGGAAGAAGTCAAATGGTCCGTCTAGACGTGACCATAGATGTGTGATGCGTTCTACACCCCCAACTCAACTCGAACGTACCAACTGCACCAAGAAGATAATTAGCAATTGACCAGCAACGCAAGCAATGCGAGTTATAAAAGAAGAGCAATAAGGAAGCAACGATTTGGGATCAAGAAAACGAGCATCTGAGTGTTCTCACGAACGAACGACTGCAAGGGAGCCACGCGATTCGAGCCCTGGTAAGTGTCGCAAGAGGGAGTTCTCCAAACGGGGTACCAAAGATAAGAACTATGTGCTCGATGACGGGCAGCCTCGCGGAAGCTGTGTTACAGTAGAGTACCTAGGTACCTGGACTTCCACGGTATACGGCAAGGCCAGTGCTCACTCTTCCAGGTACAGTAAGTACGTTCTAGTCGAGGACAGTACTGTACAGCACAGTATACCAGAAAATAGGAAATGGGTGGCGGGACATATGAAATCAACCACGAACACTTGATGTTTCAGCGCCTGTGGAACTCTATCATGCGATGACCACCCGTTTCTAGTCCGTCCCTCACTATGTAAGAACCCAGCCCACACGAAATGATGTGCAACCCCGTTGTCGTGTTTAAAACGTCGTGTACAGTATTCTTCGTCTGGAACCCTTCAAACTCGAGGATGAACGGGATGTTCGTGGGACCTTGTCTTCTCGAAAAGGCTTGTTTCCGAGGTAGGAACGTGGGAATGGGAAAGCTCTCGAAGCTGCGTGGTAAGAGATGGCGCACACCTCGTGGTATGAGTATTGAACGAATGCTGGAAGGCAAGTTTTGGCCGTGTGTGCGCAAGAAAGCAAGAAGAGCCTCGAGCCCTCGGATGTTGGGAAATCAAGCAGTGATCAAGCGTCTGCGGGTGTGAATTGAATCTGCGGTGCGATATTCTAGATAGATATCGTTAATGTCGTGGTGGTCGTCGTCGTTCCTGCCCTCCTTCTCTGCTGCCACCGCTCCGTTCAACAGTTCAGTTCAGTTCAGTCTACGCAACGTACCGTACTGTGAGAAGAAGAAGAAGAGGTCAAAACCAGACCGAAATACTTCACCATCGCAGGATGCGGATAGCGTCAGGTCAGGAAATGACTTGATTACTGCGGTGATTGGCCTGCGGACAAGAATAAAGTGCTGGACCTTGTCTCCGGTGCTGCGTGTGGTCAGCGGCCTTCGTATTCTCTGTCTGGCCCAGCTGCCTCGCCCTTCAATCTGCTCTCAATGCTCAGTGCCTGGGTCTACTGCACATGCACCCCTGGCCATCGAGGGGATGGGGTGGGGGTCCGGGGGCTTAAACGGAAACACGCTATCAAAGGAGATGCGCCCAAAGAAGCTCGCCAATTACAGGCCGTGAGGGGAAGCTCGACCATCGTGGTAGTGGTAGTACTCCGGAGTAGTGTACGGAGTAGTGTTCTTTGGGATTTGCAGTCCAGTACGGAGCACAAAGCGGCGGGTAGCTACAATGTTGACACGGCAGATAATGTACAGATCGAGTGATTCTCGTGGCTGCTTTACCTCTGTACCTAGGTACTGTACTCCGTACTCTCCCGCTACACAATCTGCTCCGTGGAGTACTAGGATCATACAGTACTAGGTCGCTCAAGCCTCAGTTTGTCAGCGCAGCCAAAACGGCGCCGTCAGAAAAGCCGTTGACTGGTTCTCGACCTCAACCTCACGCCGTATCTCCAAGCTGGTTGCAGGTACGCTTCATAGTTCGCATATAGGTACGTTCACACCCCTCTCCTCTCCAGCTCGAGAGAGAAAGCAAAGACTTGGACCACACCACCCACCAGATCAAGTGATTTATCAGCTACGAGTTATGTTCAGGGGTTCCCAATCATTTTTTCCGCCCCTGACCTGTGTGCTGTGTTTCACGTTGACATGGGCATGCACGTCCTACTGTACGTCCGAGTCCGTTCTTCGGTTCGCGCAAACTCGCGAGTCGCGATGCCGAGTCGAGTGCTCAACAGGAAGCAAATTCAGTCATGTTCACTTTACTTTTTCCCTGGACTTCTATTCTTCTTATTATACGCAGCTAGTTGATTGTATCTTGCAACATTGATGGTTTCCCCGTGTCTTCGAGAATCTTCCCACCTTGTAAGACAAGCCTCCACCAAATCGAAATGAAATGAAATTCCCCGAGATCGTGAGACTTTTCTATTTCCAAAGTTCGAGGTCTGTCCCGTCTCGTCTCATCTCGGTCGGTCTTGCTTTCTTCGGGTGTCTTGGCTCAGATTTAGTTTCAGGGTCCACGATCCAGCAAACCGCTACTCTACGCAAGATCTCACCAAAACTAAATTTACTACCGTAATCAAACCCAACCACCAGAGCTTGCTCGAGTATTCCTTCCTTCCTTTCTCGTGAGTCGTGGCCTGTCCACTATATTAATTTACTATAGTAAATAAATTTACATCTTATTAACTTATAAAGGTTACCATGTTGTGAACCCCGATTTTTCCGCACTTCCATATTGCTGCTGACCGGCCCGGATATCGCTGAGATTACTCCCGGTATGCATGATCGCGATCGAAGGATCAAATGGAAGGAGCGGCATATTCCCTCGTTTACCGTGCGTTCGGCTCGCAATTCTTGTCAAGAGGTTATTCTTATCCCCTTGGTCTCTGGTATTTTATGTTCTCTTGTCAATTTTGGAAAGTTCCAACTTGAATTTCAACTAGCACCACAATATGAGATTATGGCAGCCCGAAGCTTTTGGATAAGGAAAGAACGCCTGAATTGAACAGACGTCAAGATAGTCTGTTGGCAACTATTCTGCATCTTCATTCAAGAATCGAAAATTGAGTTTGTATCTCATGCTACTATTCCATTCGATGATTGGGTTTCTTCTCCGGATTCTATAATACTTTCCTAAACCCCTTCCAAAGACTAGTTTTAGCCCTCACGTGCTCTTGTCTAACATGATTTATCGATCTATGTTGCTTCTGAGTACCTTTCTAGATCCACAACACGTTCACGTTCTTTGCAGAATGATCATATACGGTACCTCAAAAGACTTCTCAACGAAGGTGAGCCAGCGTTGAAGGATACTGCAGAAGTGCCGAAAGGTGTCCTCTATGTCTTCGATGACCTTATTGCAATGGTCGTCTCCCATCTAAACATCACGGCCCTAAAACCAAGAAAAGTCTCAGATCTGATAGAAACCCCTGTTTAACTTCCGATCCCGCTCTGTTCTGCAGACTAACACAGGATATCTGCCTTTTCGACAATACGGACGGCATCGTGTACCTACCTACACACGGGTAACTAAGTAACGGCAGACAAAGACCCTTTCTCACGCGTTGACGTGTGCATGTACGCCGCGTGAAATAAGAGAAGTACCTAGGTAATTATCGTCGTTGTGGCAAGGCTGAAAATCCGAAGAATTCCAAGCTTGAGGTTCCGAACCACTACGCCATTACAGCCTAACCTACCTTAAGCTCCTCAACATGGCGATCTGCGAAAGGGGCTGAAGATGTAGCACATCAAATTATACGTCTAGAGATACGCGGCCGCTGAGGAAGGGCATTGCGTTGTGCTGGGGAAAGATAGAAACCGTGAGCATTTCTGCGCTTCTAGAAAGACTGACACGGGGGTAATAGGATATTGAGAGGCTATTTCTAGCACATGGCCTGTTACCAGCTCTCATATTTGCATATTGGTGTAGATGTGGTTTTGTACAGCTAGGAATACCGTAGCTGATATTATTCTTCCAAGCGTAAAATTCCAATGATTTTGCTTCCGCATATCGAATACTGAACACGAAAACCTTACCATGATTTAACTCAAGTGTCTTATATTAGTAATTTAATAATAGAATTACTGTTTCGGGATATATATAGGTCTTGTCAATCGCCTCAGCCTCGCACTAGTTCTAGTCCGGTTCAGCCTCGCTGTAACTCAACGACACGGATCAATACCTCCTTGTTTTTACCAAAAATGGCAAGTCCACCATAACCACCACCGTTCATAAACTCATCATGGCAGGAGTCATACGCACAGAGGTTGCAGACAAACCTGCTATCAAGCCATTGAAACCTTCGCAAGAACGCGTCGTCGGGAACACGCCCTTCCTCGAGTACGTCCAAACCCCCTAAGCGCCCACCATACTCCATTGCTGACCCTCTCACAGCAAGGTAGAGACCGACATGGTTGACATACTCGTCGGCCCCAAGAAGAAGCTATTCCGAGTCCACAAAACCTACCTCTGCCGACGCATCCCATACTTCGACAAGATGTTTAACGGCGCGTTCAAGGAGGCGGGCGGGGTAGCCGAGCTACCAGAGGACGACCCGGCTGCATTCGACCTGCTCATGGAGTGGACATATTGCCCGAACCCTCGACGCCTAAGAGATCTGGTTCCAATCACCGATTCTGACAAGGTGTCTCGCGCATCGTGGGACGTGGTCGCTTTCTACGCACTCGCTACGAAGCTCTGCCTCCCGGACCTCCAAGATATCATCATGAATTCCTTGATCCGCTATCACAAGAGATGCAATGTAAGGACTCCAAGCGGAAAAACAATGCAGTGCGTGTTCTAATACACAAGCGTAGGAACTACCGTCCATCGACTTTGTAAGTCGAGCTTGGGTGCAGGCGGGAGAAGATTCCAGACTGTGCGACTACTGCCTTCAAAGCCTCCAATGGGTCCTAGCCCCTGATGCAGAACAGGGCGTCAAGTCAAAATGGCCAACAATCGAAGTAGTAAAGCTGTTCCAGGACCATCCTAGCTTCAACAATGCGTACATCAATCTCGGCCGCAGTGATGCGCCGGAGGATCCCCGTGAGATTGAGAACATGTGCTATTTCCACGCCCATGGCGTTGATGAGGAGTGTCCGCCCAACCACAGGAAGAGGAAGAATTTGGAGCTCGAGACTTCAGAGGGTCAGGTCCTGAAGCGAGCAAAAGTGGGACATTCTTCTGTGTAAATGGGCGCAACTGGACAATTTTGGGAATACTGGTGATGTGGAGTTGGCTTTGCATTTGGCGTTATATCTAGCAATGGTGCTTTTTTGGGGGGGTGGCAGGGGGGGGGCTGGCATCCGGGTATCTCGCTTTGCTACATTGGAGTTCGAGCTCTTCAAATGTGTGGGATTTTATGATGATGCAGACTCTATGACAACAAAATCCATAAATCTTTTGCTCTATGGGAGTTATGCATGCTCCTGTGATCCAAATCGATAATCTCCTAAATATGAATAATTGCCATACACTAGCATTTCATCCATCCATCCCCACGAAACTCCTAGTCTACGAAGTAAACGTTAGTAGGTGCTCTACTCTTTTCCTAAACCTAACTGCTTGTCTAAAACTAACAGTTCCCAGACAATAATCGAACAGCTTGATTTGCCCAAGAACGATAACGTCAACTACACAAATACGGCAGCGGCTGGATAACCATTTCGAGAATGTACCGGTATATAAATCGGCACTCATAATCGACTACGCCCGTGTTTTACAAAATACTACGTCGCTTGTCTCAATCGGGTACAGTATACAGCATAGACAGTGTGAGATTTTATATCACTGCACTGCACGAAGCAATGGTTCAATGGACTGCCATCAAACACCGCCTAGCTGCACATATCTATCGTAGTCTAGACCTACATTTCCAACTTAGGTAGGTTACAGAAGCGACACCAAAGATCAGCTACAAAATTCCTAGTAACACTTGCAATGCTTCCTAGATTGGAAGAGTAAGGAATAACGCCAATCTGAAAGTGAGCAAGTAGGACATAGAGCGACCACCAGGACCCTCACGGATCTTGGGGATTGAGAAAATTCAATCCACGTTGGAAGCAGACAGACCTTGCACTTGATTTGGATTCTGCATTTATGATCAGATTCTTCGGAGTTCCCAAGTATTCGCAAATCTTCTTCGACACAGGCACTTCTCGAATGTCCTTCTTGATTCTGAGTGGGAGATTGTATGAAAATTTAATACTGGGGTAAAAGGTATATGATACCTCGCGAATGCAGGTATGAAATATTCACGAAATCTTGGGTTATAAAAGGGATTGAAGCTCTGAATAAGACTGTCATTAACTCCACAACTACAAGTAGATGCGGAGCCTCCATTCCAAGTCCTTTGGAAGTATTAGGAAAGTCCTCGGTGGGCACGTAGAGGAAGCGAACTATATTAACCACCAGAGAGGACATGAAAAAGGAGGTCAGGGCACGTGATTTTAACACAACGTTATTCACCCATGGTTGGAGCTTGAACAAGTCGATGATGCACCTTCCCAATAGAAGCCATCTTCCTCAATTTTCTTATAAATTGGTGCACCGCCCTCTTAATCCTACAATACCAATCTACAAAACAGTTGCTGTTCCTCAGTCTAAGATGTCTTCTCCCACAATAACTTCGCCGTCATTGCGACAAGAGCTCGGTATGTCTTGACATCTACCCCAGAGGTCTCATGCAAGAAGAGAATAGATTCTGACCAAGCTTCCAGGAACACTCTCCAAGTTTTCCCGAGAAATCCGAGACAAAATCTATGGCCTCGTCCTAAATTTCAATTCGCCAAACCGCGCTCCTCGAGGCCATCCTCGTATCAGACTCCTGCAAGTCTCGCACCGCATCCACAATGAAGCGGAGAAAGCTCTCTACAATATCAACGAGTTCAGGGTCTCGATCATCTCTGATCTCTCACTACATAATAAATCCGTAATGGGAGCCCCTGGCTTTCGCACCTGTGTCGCGCACCGCAACGACACCGTTAGTAGTGGACCTACTAGCTCAAGGGAATCTGATCCACTGCCTCACTTGGCGATGTTGAGGCATATACAAAGCTAGGAGTTTATGGCTGATTACTTGCCAGGAGAGGACATAATGCCATCTACAGATCAGATATTCTTTGGACCAGAGCGTCCGACTTTCAAGCCCCTGTCAGCAGCTCTTGAGGAAGGATGTGATATCATCAGGCAATCCTACCAAGTACACAAGCTCCGTATTCGTCTCCAAAGCACAGAGCATAGTTCTAGCAGCTTGGAATTTCTCTTGGAGCCGGTCAGCAGGCTAAGGAATATCAGAGAGATATATGTCAATGGTACTTCTACTCATGGGGGCTTTCGCTTTCGTTGGCTATTAAAAGCTAGCTATAGCCGATACTTGGCTCGGATTATGGCACTCCCGCAGGCTGCCGACACACCGGACTATGTACCTGACGATAAGGAAAAGTTGAGGAGATCCCGAGTCTTTTCAAAGTTGATGAGTTCATTTCTCCAATGCTGAGGAGTGACGGATCATTTATATGAAAAAGGCAGGACCAACGCCTAAAGAAAGCCTCAAGAGAAGAGTAAGACGACGTGGAAGAGATGCAGATTGAGATGGCGACTTTCAACGGCCAGTTGATAGAATATTCGAGAGCCTCCTACTTGCATGGCGACCTAAATGATATCAATCAACCGTGTTCGCTAGACGATGTTTACCGTGAACGAGTGCCATCTTCCAAGCAGTCCCCGGATATTCTTATGGTATCTACCTCATATTTTCAAGCATCTTCACAACTCCTTTCTTTGTTTCTGTGGTGTTGATGCTATGGTGGAAGCATCTGTTCCAGTTCATTCGTGAATATAAGCGATTCATGAATCTCCCAGTTCATCCATGAATCTTAGTTGTATTCACGAGTACACTGGTTCATTCATGAATCTTAGCGCATTCACGAATAAACCAGGATATTCATGAATCTGCCAGATTCACCAATGAACCGGAACACATAGAAGAAGAAACAGAAAGCGTGAGCTCGAGGCCCCGAAAACGGGACTTTAAAGTCCTGTGAAGGCCGAGCTGGCTGGCTCCATTTTGATTCTAGTAAAAAGTGCAGCGTTGGCTAAAGTAAAAACGGTGTGTCATGACTTGTATCCTATGTATCTTTCCTATTGCCGTCATCGAATACGGTCTGCAGATCGATTGTTCAGATCTGAAAGCAACTTTGCACTTGGAAGCTCGGGATCTTTAAACCTCAATAAGTGATACTAGAATAACGTAACAGAAAATTCGGAACGGCTATTGTTGGGATTATACGAGCAATAGTGGTACACAACACCTTGCTCGCTGATCGTTGTTTGTTAGCGAGGCGAGAGAAAAGGGGGGGGACCTATGACGCTTATTTCAATCTGATTAAACTGAACGGTTTTACGCCGAACGGCCCGAACCCACATACTTGGTAGACAACTAAATGGCGCTGAAGTAATAAGACATGAAGTATCAACTGCCGGAAGATGACATGGTTAATAATGACATGTCTGGTTGATTGAAGTTTCTTTATGCAGATACGAGTATTATAGTTGCCACGTCCATAATAGGCAGAAAGTTGCTGTACAATTAGGTAACTTGGATTAACACTGAATACGAGTTTCAGAGGTTGTTCAAAGACTTGGCGGCAGCTTGTGATTGGCTGTAGCGGTGTTTGGCATTGACGGTGAGCCCACGAGACTTGAATAGCTTCCTTGGATTCGTCCAAGTCGAAAGATGTGCAAATATTACCGAGGACTCCGAGGTATTCGTACTCCGCCGGGATCTTCGAAGTCGAGGAGATCTGCGCTTCTTTTCGCTTAGGGCAATACGATGAATGCTATTATGACGTTGAAATCACACTGACACGGGTTATCACCGGCTGCGGAGCCCTGAAGCTTCGGCGCGCAAGACCCTGCATAGCCCATTCGTTGCTCCGGGAGATTTACGGTCTTGGCTGGTACTATTTCAAGCAATTTTCGAGTCGTTATAAAGACAGAAGATATTCCCTTACAAAGACATCTTGATATAAAAGACTCAAATCTTTCAGATACACAGAAAGCATCATAGTTTGCGGTGTGCGAACTTGTTTCGAGGAAAATCAACTCTTGGTATGTATTATATGAAGCCGAAAATTAACTCCAACTTACCTCTTGCAGCCTCATCTCAGCCACTCACAACAAAATCGCCTTTTCAGACCTCATATCAAGTAACACGGTCGTTACAATGATGTTCCAATCGATAATCGCAGCAGTAGCAATGGGCAGCATTGTGCAAGCTACAAATACTTTATCCGTATTTTCTCCTGGCTCCGAGCTCCACGGCCAAGCAGTAGCTGCTTATGGCCAATCGTACTATTTTGGAATCACCACCTCCTCTTACTGTCCGGACTCAGTAAGCAGTTGCCCTACCGGAAACGAGACTGTATTTACCCCCGGTCTGGAAAGTTTAAGTGTAAGTGGCATCCCGTCTCACATAAAGGAAGTCGAAATTGACATACATATTCGTAGGTTGAGGTCCCAGGTGGTGAAGCAAACTATGTGACCACTGATGGAAGACTTGGCTTCACGGCACCTCACAGCTCATCGACGCCACCTGGTTCTGTTACACCCAACTTTGGTAATTGGACTTACCAGAATACTGGACCCATTGTCTACACTAGCTCTTACGACAACACCCTCATCTACACCTATGACAACACTCAAGGATCCGGTAAGTTCTACTCATACTGCTACAAATGAGACGCTGACTGACTGACTGTTTATAGGGAGTGTTCTGGCATGCCCCTATGAGAACAACGGTACTACTCTTCAGCAACTTTACGTCAAGACCGACGGCTTCAATCGGACGGATTGTTCTGAGCTGGCTGGCTTACTTCCAGCCACGTATGTTGGCGACTACGGGGCTTGGGAATATGCTTAGATGATCAAAATCTGGGGCACTGGGGTATCAATCGACTTCTCTCGCCAACAGAAGATGCTTTGACTCGGTTCACTCACGGGAAACCTAACGTTACTTCGCCACCCACAGGACCGCAAATTACAGTCCCAATGATCCCCGAAAGAAGTTAGTTGGCACAACTCCTCATGTTCTTATAATCCATTTTTATAGCAAGCAATCAAAATACCGCTTTTTTCCCATCCACCGTTTTTGAATCAGTGAGCAGCAAACCCCCGCTCGTAAACATATCCTTGCTGTACCTCGCAAACTCCCCCAATCTCCCCCCAAGACTCTCCTATCACACAGCAACTCAGTGTCTTGCCAAATCCACAAAGTCTCATGCATATGTATACATGACATACCTTACTCGACACACTATTATATTGCTTCGCCCACTCGCCGCACCTTTCTCAACCTGATACCTATACTTGAACCCCGCAGTCTCAATTTCTGAATCTCATTCCCATCCCCCCTCGCGTCGGCCGAATCTCAACCTCAACCAAGACTTGATTTTCAAGTAGCTGCGACTTTTTATACATGGAGAAAGCCGCTAAACACTATAATAGATAAGAACCATTCCCTTCTACTTCTCAGTCTCTCGAATCCCGCTCTCCATTTTGATGCACTCCATCTCTTAAGTTTTAAGATCTCTATATACATGAACATCTCTGGATGCAATGGCATTACTTAATCAAAGGTTCATCTGCGACCAGATTCATTGCGTCCTCGCCGGCGTTGGCGTTGTCGTCGGCTCTGACGACTTTGGGAACGGGAAGTCTTATGGGGAGGGCTGACGGCAGAACTTCTAGATTTTGGAGGACTGGTATTGAGGGCTTTGATCGTCCAGGAATAGTCATAGGCCTTCTGTACCGTCTGGTCAAAAGTAATGGCATCCTCGCCGGTATGTGCAAAAAGAGTTTGGCTCAAATCGAATATTGTCATAAAATGCTCATATCCTGGACCGAGGCCATGGAGAAAGCGCGAAGTGAGTTGCATATCGCTGAAAGGGGTCCCGTTCCATTTTGGTATCTCGTAGTTAATGTTAGACAGCTGCAGAGAGAAGTCCTTGACGCTTTCGCAATCCTCGAGAGTCAGGGTGAAGAATCTATTCATGAGCCGCATGACCCTTCCCGAGTAAGTAGACGGGATTGGGCGTAGAGCATCCATCACATCGTATACCCGTTTTAAGTTCTCGATCTTGGTACAGTCAGAAGTCCCGCATTTATCTCGAATGACATAGCAAGCATTTGCCTGCTTCACCCCCACTCTCCCATAGCGAAATCATAAGCTCTCATTGCCCGCTTGTATTATCTTGTCTTAGCCAGATGCTCTGCGTAGACAGCTTCGTCTGCATCGTCCGGGAGAGCGTCCACGACGGCTGGACAAGAGGGCTCATTTACTTGCTGCATTGCAGCATCTAGGCTGTTTATTATGAGGCAGCTTTCCACCGCGCGGTCGAACTTGAGCCAATTTTTGCCACCAGGATCTAGATGAGGGATTTCATCATAGAACTCGTTGCTGAATATATTGCCGTTCCAGGTGCCAAACTCGTCTTCATTAGAGATGTCATACATGGTGAGGGCTAGCCAGTTGAATGGCTTCAGCTTGACTTTGGTGGGGTAATGCTTCTTGATGGCGGCTCTGGCGGGTTTGAACACGGAGGGATGACAGATGTGTCTGGAGGACATGCAGAGTGGACAGGGTACCGTAGAGGTAAACTCGGCCAAGGTAAAAGTGATATGTACCTATGGACAGGCTGGACGTCGCGATTGTCGAGGTGAACGTGGTGCAAAACGAAAGTGACCTATTGAGTCCGCAGGTCAGTGATAGTCTTGACGCAGTCTTAACCATAATTACTTTCCATAAGAAATTCTAAACTTACCTCGGGCGTGTCAAGACCGTGAAACGTGTCCAAGGAATCCTGGAGATGCTTCGCAGGTAAGAGACGCTGCGTATGCGTATGCGTAGCACCAGCAACCGTATCCTCGGGACCGTTTCTCATGCAGTGGAGTGGGACTTCGGAGACTAAATGGTGTGAGAAAGGAACCCGCACCGCACCTACAGGCGGGAAGAATGCCCGCCCGCATTTAACCTTCAGGGACTAAACGTAGCCCTATAAGCCGAGACCGACCTCACCGAAATCAACATTTTTGGCTGACAGTTACCGTACCTACCTAGGTAATCTTACACATTATCTAGTGCTCCCCTAGATGAGAAGCCCCGCGGTTGGGAATAAAACGAACGCTGCTTCGGAATATGATACCGATCTAAGGCTTTGCGAAGTATCTTAGCTTCAGCCTCTGATTACTGAGTACCTTAATCAGTTTTATCTTCATTACCGATGTAACAGTCAACACCGCATCATGATAGGCAAATATTCTCATTGCAAAATGGGAGCTGAAAGATATCTGCTATGATACAGGTATGATTAGGTTCGGACAATTCCGCATGAATCCATCGGCCCACGGAGGGTAAGCTGACATAAATATGTTGCAAGATGGAATGGTTGACTGAAGACCAGCTTTTGTAAACTCCAATTGTATACCCCTTGGCCAATGAAGCAAATATTACACCTTGTTGCGCCGACGCGAGTATTTAGGAGGGATGCTGATCGCGATACCCACCTCCGAAACATACCACCGCATCCATATTTTAGCCAGGCTGAAAACCAAGCTTTTTGGCAAGAGGTTACCAATTCCAGAACGTTTGTGTTGAACATGTACAAGCAACCTCTTCTTATTCGTCTTTCTGTGCTTCAGCGCATCGATTTACACGAAGAAGATATTGGAGTCTGTCCGGGTGGACAGCTTCTAAGCAATAACGATGAGAATCGAGTTCATCGTCATCGTCCTCTATCTTAATAGCCATCTGAGAGGAGCTCCCCGGCGTTGGTCGGTGTATCTGAGTTTGGACTAGTTGCTGATTGGGTTTGCCTGCTCTGTGGATGTACGGGCTGTGTTGAGACTGGTAGCGGATAGAAGAGGGAGGCGCAGGGGAAGAAGCCATCACCGACTTGAACTTGCCATATGTGAAGGACGCCCGACGTATGTTATTCTCTTCAGGTCTAACAGAGGAAGTCCCTACTGAGGGCTTCTGGACTCTGGCTCTCGGGTTGACGGGAAGCGGGGATTGATGTATGCTGGCCTTTGAATTCTCAACGAGTGTGTCAGAGGAGTGATGCCCGGGGCCTTGCTGCCTAACGTGGTCTACCCAAGCGAAGACTCGTTCACCAACATAGTCATCCATTTCTTGAAGAATAACAGATTCCGCGCTAGGGGCTCTGGCCCGGAACATGTCTCGGTCTTCTTCCCCAACGTACGGACGGGGCGTCTTGGGTGAGACCGCAAGTTTCGAACGAGAACTAGCTTCTGGCTGGTGTGCCGGTGATGATGGGAGAGATAAAGTCATCCCAGGAGTGTCCAGGTCCATGTCATCTCCACGCCCATGCTCCACGTTCTCACAGCCACTCTCCCCATCAGTTTCCCTATCGGCGTCATCCTCAAAGCTTGACTCTCGCTCAGAAGTGCCAGTGAGATCAATGACTTTGGGCTCCTGCATAGGAAGCGGAACGTCATACACGACACTTTCCCCTTCACTACCCACGCTCTCGTCAATATCTTCCTCTAACTCAACGTGAGTAAAAGTCTGAAAGAGATGACAATTTTCACCTTTCTTATGCTCGTGGAATTCACATGGGTGAAAGGTAGCAGGATCCCGATGGTCTAGCTTGTCTATGAGCTTTTCTTTGTGAGTTTTGCGCACAAGGGCCAGATCATTACGAAACTGGCTGGATTTGGCTTGCAGGTTCATGATGGTAGCTTGCCGCATTCTTCTTCGACGACTTCGCGAATCTACCGCCGTCGCTAGGTAGCACGCAGCACCAACGACGTAATAGTTACGAAGCGGATTCCCCATAGTAGTCCTCATTTGGACCTGTTCTAGGTGCGCACTGTATCGGGAGCCCCCACATCTCCAGTGGTGCAAACGAAGCTCGTCCATGATTCGGTTTTGGAAATCCCGCATCATATACCCCCTGGCCATTGAATAGAGGCGCCGCATCATGGAGCTGAAGCGTCGTGCTTCGCTGTCCTTCCTTTTAAGTCCATGCGGGGCGAGTGGCACAAAACCTTTACGCAAATATTTGACCAACTGCTTATGTAGTTTTGGCTTTCCCTTGGCGTCGACAAAGGGCCTTGTGTTCATCGGGTTCTTATACAGAGTAGTGAAAAAGTCGCTCCGAGAGAGTAGAAGTTGTCGATCAATGTGAAATACCTTGCGCTCTGGTCCAATTACAAGAGTGATGTCCCACGCCCTACTATACGTCAGTCATAGAGACCGAAACATGCGGGATTAGGATGAAAGTGAGGTGACTTACTCTTTGCGGCTGGGCGCTTTGGGAGACATCGTGATGGTGATGCAACGTCTCCGAGGCCTGAAGACGTGAAGAGAATGCGCGGACGAAAAAGTGAAAGATTGGGGCCGGAGACCAGAGACGTGTGCGACAGAGCACAATTCAAGTGACGAAACTGGTGTTCAGCTTGACAATTGCGATTGAGTGTCGTGCGAAAGGGGTGCTTTGCTTCGTGCGCGACGCTGTTGTGGGAGACAACATATAGCCGTGGAAATAGTTGAAGCTGAAATTGATGTGTGGAGGAGCGGAGTGATCTGAGGGTAGATGTGGATACCGTTGAAAGATGAGTTTCTGAGATGTGAAGATTTTAGGAAGGAAGGAACGAAGCTTGATGGTGCTGGTCGAGTCGGTTTGAGATGAGTGACGCAGTGAATGACTTCTACGTAGAAAGAGAATAGAACAATCGATGAGGCTTCAAATAAAGACAATCAGATAATTGAAATGTGTGTAGAAAGAGTCCACGATTTGAAATGGGAAGAGCTTTTGTTGCTGGCTTCAAAAGAAGTTGAAATTGAAGAAGCACTTGACAGTTGCATATTGGGAGTCGCGACAAACACGCTAACATCCAGGGGGGACGCGTCGGTGCGTGACTTCCCATCCATTCATTCGCTGCCTCATCACCCTGAAAAAAGAAGACCTGTCAGAAAGAGACGGGTTTAACGGCAATTGCGCTCTGGCATATGAAGCAAATACATTGATTGCATCTTCCAGTTGCATGGTGCCTTGTCCTTGTCCTTGTCCTTAACTCCTTGCCAGGTCAGGTCAGAGCTGCCAAGTCCTCATCAGTGCTGCTGCAGCATGTATCGTCCCGAAGACTTGAAACTCAGGACATCAAATTACAAAATAGATTCTATGGCGGATTAATTGCAGGGCATCAAAATTTTGTACGGAGTAAGCACGCACACTCATATTGAAAACGTCCGTGGCCGAACCGAAAAAAGCAATCCTCGAATCTCAAGCGCGAGCCAATGGGAATAATCTAAAATGTCAATCACCAAGGACAAACCCCATACACACCACAAACCTTCCCCACATCGTCGTCCCGATCACCTCTCACAACGGTCGCAATACGCTCTCCTCCCACATCTCCCTCAACGCCGCCTCTCGCCCGCTGGTTCTCCTTATCCATGAGATTCGTGATCACGAGGCCAGGATCCGCACCGAAGACCTTGAAACCGTCCTTCGCAAGCTTCACATGGTACTGGTTCATCAGCATGTTCAGCGCTGCTTTGCTCATGCGGTATTGCTCGCCCGCTGCGCGGTAGTAAGGTGATTCTGGGTTTGAGGCGTGGGTGATGGAGCCGATGCTCGAGGAGACGAAGACGAGACGTGGAGCTGAGGATTTGTGGAGCAGGGGGAGGAAAGCTTCTGTGACACTCATGACGCCTACGCAGTTGACCGCTAGCACTTCCCTGAGATTGTCGCGTGCGACGGGGTTCTTGCTCATGATGCCGGCGTTGTTGACCAGAACGTCGAGGCGGCCGTGGGTTGAGGAGATTTTTGCGGCGGCAGCATCGACAGTCGCATCATCAGTAACATCGAGCTGGATGGCTTCTATGGTGCCTTTGATGTTGGTTTGGTTCTTCAGTGTTGATACGGCGTCGGCTCCTTTGGCGGAGTCGCGGCTAGCGAGGATGACTTGGTATTTGGATGAGTGCAAAGCGAGGTTCTTTGCAGTCTCAAAACCACGCCTTGGTTTGCTCCTATATATAGCGGGTTAGGATTGTGAAATGCTTGAGTGTGATGTGTGAACGTACCAGTGATGAGGACGATGATTTGTGAGGAAGTTTCCATGATGTTGGGAGCCGCAAAGTCAACGAAAAAGAAGAGACGCCGAGGAAAGAACACCAATTGATATATCATAGAAATGAGAACATGGAATGTCAATGAGCCAAATTCTACGCCACGTGCTTGAAAGATGGAGATAATGGGGATAAGATGGACATTGCAATACAACGCCGTCGGAGATACCCAAAGAAACCGTGGAACTATATTGGTAAACAGTAAAGAAAATGTGCCCGAGCAAAACTAATGGGTCTCTTCCTCTTCCTCTTCTTCGTCATCTTCAGCCTCGTCAGCATTATCACTCTCCTCATACTTGACCGCGTCCATAAACTCATCAAGTGTGCGCTGCTCGCGTCGCGACAGCCTCCCACTTTGAGTGCGACATGAGACCCCTGTTGGGTGTACGTGAAATTCGCAGTGACCAAATCCATTCTCCACAGCAGGCTTGCGGTAGTCTGCCTTGAACTTGGTGATTCTCTTCCCATAGCCAGCATGCGTCAGAAACAGCTCGGCACCCATTCTTGGACAGTCCTCCAGAAACTTCTTGAGTGCCATGGCCCAGTCGGTGGAAATCCAACCCCAGGACGTACGACAGGCAATGCTGCACAGAACATACTTCCAGAGCTTCGAGCGTGGCTTGGCATTATCATGAATGTACATGATGTCTGGGACGGAAAAGTAATGATCTCGGTCCCCACGATCGTATTCTTGCAGCCCGTCCATGATCATATTCATAGTCGACTCGAAGCCCAATCTCTCGCACATCAAGTACAGCGAGGGAATGTGCTGAATGGTGTTTCCATCGAACGTGAGGAGACTTTTGTAAAGCACATGGATAAGCATAGCAAAGGGTTTTGGGCTATCGTCTTCAAGACTGAGATTGCCCCTATCATCTCTCGTCATTTTCGTCTTGGCTAAGAACTCTGCAGATATGGCAGGGTTTTTGTCAAAGATTTCGGGGGTAGTGCTATGGGCCTGCAAAAGACGTCGATGGATAAAAAAGCTCTTTGAGTTGGGCTCTCGACCAATAGTGAACTTTATTGGTCTGGAGGATATCGCACTTGAGATATCTGCTAGTTGATGAAGCAGGTACGAAAGGACTTGGAGTGAAGTACTTGGAGATATTATTGACAGAATCAGCCATGATGGGCAGAGTATTCAAAGCAGACTTGGGTGGAGAAATGTCTTGATTTTCAATAAGAAGAAGAATTGGGCAACTCGCAATCTTGACGCGTGGGATTTGATGGATGTGAATATTCGCCGGATGATTTCTACAGTTATACTCAAATCAAGTGTTGGATTGTCAAAAGGTTACAGTCTACCAAATGGTGCAGATGCGTAAACTTGTGAATTCTGAAAGTGAAACGTGAAGTGCGGAGAAGCCAAAAAGAAGCAAACACGAAAACATGTGACGGTTGGGGTGTACTGTAGGGACGCTGCCGATTTCTCTTGCCCCCTTCATCTCGGCAACGGAAGCTCTCGAGTCTCCAGGCTTGTGAGAATCATTGGCTTTTGACAGCTGTGTCTGTATACCGGTAATGTACATGTACAGACAAGGAAAGTTCAAGTGGAAGTGCCTTGTACTTACTGTAGCAGCTTGCCATCCTCCCGCTTTTGAAGCCATCGCTACAAATATCGACGCGCAAGCCTATCAAATGTAGGAGTTGTCGGAGCTTGATCAGCTCTTTTTGAGGCCGAAGTAGGATGGCTCTTTGCCCACAGCTTGCATCGTCGTGCCAAGGTTTTGCTTTTTCGTTTCGTTTTCAACCAAGATGCGCACTTCGCCGTCTTATGTTGGTGCCTGTTCTGCGTTAAGGTGTGTTGCTGTATTTCTTTTTCCGGCTCCTGTTCCCCTGTGCCCCTAGTGCTTCACTCCTTCACTGCAATGCATGGATCCGAAAGCCATCCGCCGGCTTCATTGCGCGTTTGGATTTCCGTCTACGCGGACGTCCATTCTGCAGGTCAGGTGAGATTGGAGGAGCATCAAGTGGAAGATCGTGCTGTCCCATGTTCGCGCGTATGAGTTCTTCATGAAGCACGTTGAAAGTTTACTGTACCTGCTAGATCTTGAGGTTGAGGTTGAGTGAGATTGAGTTGGGATGCCGTACGAAATAGCGCTGCTCTACAGCACTTAGCGTCGGATTTCGGGGCTGCAGCCTTCGTACAGTGCAGTAGCCCAGCCTGAAGGTGCACTCTCACCCCACCAAACTTTGTCTTTCTTCTCTGAATTTTAGCCATAGTACTAGAATGTATGGGTTCCTTACCTTGCCTTTATACACTGTACCTCTTGCATGTTGCCTTTCACCCTTTTATTTGGATATTTCAGGAGGTGGGAAATTTCCAGATGCCGCTGAACGCTAAACACTCAGCCTGGGGGGTGGAATTCCCTGCCTGGAACGCGAGTCTACAGTACCGTATGTGACAACCGCGCAGTATAAAAATGTGCGGTTTTGAAATATCAATGAATTGGCTTTGCTGATTTTTGCGAATCGCAATTGAATCAATATCTTCTATCCTCATGGTGCTATACATCATCACGGCACTGGTCTTGGGGCTTGAAGTTGATCGCTTGAAAACTTCAGGCGGCGCCATTTAGCTGCGGCCCTCGTTCATTCTGAGAGGTGATAGAACCCCGGGTATTCACATCAGCATAGAGTGAAAGATTTCTGGTAACAAGAGGAGGGAAATTTCTGGTGTGAAAGTGCTAATAACTTCGATTCTGCGTAATGCCTTATGGCCTTCCCCACAAAAGGACCCTTAACTTCACGATCGGTTCATCCCGCATCGCCAGTCTGCCCAGGTACTTACCAAAAATGGCCCACTAGTGTTGGTAAGACTTACATTCGAATGTCCACGTTCAATTAAGTGACAAGGACTTCTTATATATTTAAAGTTTGAGAATAGGTTAAGGTTGTTTCAACCCCAAGGCCTCCAATCATTCGCTTTACCTCATAAAACTGAATTCAACACTGCTTTCCTGAGGGAACTTCGGCAGGAACCAGCTACTAGCTTTCATCCTCGGGTATAAATAATCATACCTTAAAGAGGGTTCATCGGAAGGGATCCCTTACAGGTAGCCCCCTCCCGCCTCCACCACTTCCCCCGGCCTCCCGGTGGTTCGACTCTATCTTGAGCCCGGAGGCCCACTGCCGTCGAGTCTGTGAACTTCTTCCATAGGCGGTGGGTGCCGTTAGGAGTTAACTGCGATTTATCCCTATTCTAGGCGTTCTTACCATCCCCAGGGTCGTTAACCCGGTGCGCACCCGCCTTTCGGTCGGGCTGCGGTAGCCTAGATATCACAGGAGGTCCCCGAACCGTTTGACAATGTCGCCCCGGCAAAGGGACTAGGCTTGTTGTACAGCCTCTTAACCACCTAGTAGTTATTCCAATGGTTCGATTATTCTTTCGCCCCTATACCCAAATTTGACGATCGATTTGCACGTCAGAACCGCTGCGAGCCTCCACTAGAGTTTCCTCAAAGTTGTACGGAATGTGTCTGAAGAGCTTGGGTACTTGTAGAAGGAATCGAGATAGATCGAGGTTGTAGCCGGGAGTATGGGTAGGAAGTGGCAAGGGCAGTAGCCGTACCTCTCAGTCCAATGAATTTCAATCACCTGTGCGAGCGGTCCATTTTGCTGCTAACATACCCCCCGGGACGGCATTGAGACGTATAATCCGTACTCGTTAATGTTTCATTTGCTCCGTATCGTTTATCATTGTGATATCCTACCCATAGAAAAAATGAGAAAAGAGAAAAGGCTCTTGACTATCCTACACCACCACCGTAATTGTCGCCCTGTGAAACCCCCCAACCCCTAAAAATAGATGTAACAAGTTGTACTCCTTAAACCTCACTACGCCGAAGACTTGTCAAATCAAATAGTCTCAACCTTCACGTCTCGTCCCAACGATGTGCTGCGACCACTATGTCCTCCCGGCCTGCCACCACCACCCGTTTTCCTAATCCCCGAGCCCCTCACGCCTCTTAAAGGGTCTTCATCCTTTCGCTCCCTATTCTTACTCTTCTTGCTCTTCTTGTGTTTCTTCTTAGCCTCAAATACCAGCTCTGGAAGCAGGTGAAGGTGGAAGTGATCGAGTTCAAAAGCCGCGGGTTCGATGGGACGGCGGAATCGAGACTGAGTAGCAAGAATGGTGGCTCCATGCTGTAGCTGGACTTCCAGTAGTTGGGGAAAGACTTCAGGGTTATCTTCGCAGAAATTCTTGAACGCAGATCCCCACTCTGGCGTCACACCACCCATAGCGAGTTTGCCGGCTATGTACGTGAGGCATAGTTGCCAAAGCTTCCCCTCGCCATATTTGCGGAAGGTGAAAGTAGTTGCCATGTCATATACATGCCAAGTCGTGTCGCAATTGTGAAATTTGCGTTGGAATTCGTCAACGACTTGATTCAGGAGGCGTGGCATTTGGAAGCGTGACGCTAGCTTGTAGACTTGGAAAAGCTCGATGAAATTGGTGTTGGTAGGCAGTGTTTCCTTGTAAAGCCAGTCAAATAGCGCCGAGGCGGATTTATCGTGGAAGGCGGGATGGGGAAGATAGATGCTCTTATCGTCAGATTTGACCTTGACTTTACTCTCCAGAACCTTTTCAAGGAAGGGGACTATGTCCTCGCCATCTTCTTGCATCTTGAGGGCTTGTCGGAAGACTGCTGATTCTTGGGATAGCAAGTTGTGGTGGATTGATACTCCGTCATTATTTCCAACATAGAGCTTGACAACCTCGGTACCCAATGTCCTGTACTGTTTAGCGATGCTCTGATGACGGGTAATGATCTTAGATAACATACTTCACGGAGAGAGTGACTGGCATCTCGATTGCTTGTCACGCAGCGGGGACTTTGTTCGGCAGGCACCTTGATATATGGCAAGGCTGAAACATAAGCAAGGTCAGCTGCCATTCACTGAACATGCGGCTTGAACATGAGGGGGCGCTGTTGTAGAAATAGCAGAATATAAGAGTCTTTCAATTCATACCTGGTGTAGGTAATGCAAGTTGCGCGTGCGGTGCTTTCGTAGGTCGGCCTAGTATGTCAATTATCACAGTTGTGGATGCGTTTGTAAGTTGAGCGCACGGGCAGAGGCGGATACACAGGGGAAGGGAAGGGTCATCCTCACCTTGACCAATAGCTCTGGATTTCGATCACTGGCGTAGAGTAGTAGTAGGTATAAGATTCCAGAGAAGCAAATATTCTCAATCAGTGCCGTGCATGAAGGGTTCTGTTCTGAAAGGGTTGCGTCGGATTTGACTTTGAAGTAGTACTTTATGCGAGATAACAAACGCAGTGGGAGAGAAAAGCAGAGGAAGAGAGAAAAAAGAAAGAAAGAAAAGACGATATAGAAACATGAGGGTAGGTAGCCGGAAAAGTACGATACTGTATATACATGTATGTATGGAGTTGAGAAGTCATTGCGGACGGAATTGAAAGACGTGCTATGAGCACATAAATACAATAAATCGTGGTTTTTATGAGAGAATTCCGAGTAATCTGGAGGCTGAGTGATCTATACCAGTATGAATATCAATATCATGATCAAATCCATATCAATACCGTGCAGCATCACATTCCACAGCCCCTTTCTCAGTATGCACGTCTAAATAGCCCCTTTTTCTCTCCTTACCCCGCATTTTGTTTTTCGGGTCCGGATAAAGTGAGGAGCCGAGCCTCGAACCCAAAGCAGCCAGAAAACAAATAGTTCAAACCATCCACCTCAGCCGGGCTTACACAAAATTATCTCACATCTTACTTGTATGATGGATTCATTTCTTTTCTATAGAAAAAGGAAAACGTGTCATGTTGCAGAATTAGCAATTGACTTTTTTACCCTACCGTCCACTGCTGACGCCCATGCTATTTATCAGTCCGCACATCTGTCTTGAACCTATCTACTTACTCATAGCTACGCATAGCTACGAGTATATCTTGTATCTGTATGTGAGTGACGCATGTAAAGAAAAATCTTCGATTGCTGACCTTGACGCAGTTGATAATATCATATATGACTTTACGTGAAGCCAGGCTTTTTTCAGTTCGTAGCTTGTGTCTCCGGTCATCAAACCTCACGAATCAGCACTACTCTACTCCTACTCCTCCCTCACGATGCCTCAAGATCGGAATAACCTCGTCAAAGCTACCCGACAGTCTCCTCCAATTGATACAAGCGCGCCATATGATGCTGGGTGGGTGGCAGGAAAAACAATTGTAATTACTGGAGGCGCATCTGGTTTCGGCGAAGGATTCTTTAGGAAATGGGCGGAGAATGGTAGTGAACTTCCGGCGGATCGCATTCGCATTCGAACCCCAGTTAACGTGCTATGCAGGCGCGAATGTCATAATTGGAGATCTCAACGCCGCGCGAGGACGAGCTCTGGTGGAAGAGGTCCGCAAGAGCACTGGCAGTCAACACCACCATTTCATCCCTCTGGACGTGACGAACTGGCAGAACCAGGTAGACTTCTTTCGTGAAGCACTCAAGCTCAGCCCTCACGGTGGAATCGATGCTGTGGTTGCCAATGCAGGAATTACAGACGGCCTTCCCTCCTTCGATGACCCTCCCGAGAGCCTTGCGACACTCGAAGAACCCCCAAAGCCCAATTTCCAATGCTACGAAGTCAACTTAACGGGCGTCATGTACACAGCACATCTCGCTATATTCCATCTTGCTCGAAACCCCAATTCCAAGAAGGCAGATCCCTCTACCACACCCGGCTCGAACCAACGAGATCGACATCTACTACTGATCGGGTCCATTGCTTCAGTCGCCGCCATTCCAACCCAAATACAATACTGCGTATCGAAGCATGGCGTGCTTGGGATGTTTAGATCCCTGAGAGCGACATCGTTCATGCATGGAGCTCGCGTGAATTTACTGTTGCCCTACTTCATTGATACTCCCATTATTCATACGGAGGGGCGGCTACTGCTGGCTGGAGGTGCATCCGGCAAACCGGAAGATGTGGTGGATGCTGGTACAAGGCTCATGGCCGACACAAGGATCAATGGTAGAGCTTTAGCAATTGGACCAAAGGTCACGGTGGTTAATTCTTACGAATTGGTTCCCAAGGGAAGCGAGAATGGGAAAGAGACTGCTATCTGGGAGGCGTACGCCGACGACTTTGAGGAAACAGGTAGATACACACTCTCGATATCACGGTGGCATGCTAACATTGAGACAGAGGTGTTCACGCGTCGACTCGTAGGACTTTTGAATCAAGTAGAACGCATCCGGGGTTGGGCTGGCTGGTCTTATGATATGGCACGAGCGTTCTTGTATCCCATTCAGAGTTGGCTGAGGAGATAGCCCGTCCAATTTTCATGCATCTGCTGCTTCCTTAAGACTGCATTCAGAATGTATATTACATACTCAATCGTTCACAACGTGTGTGCTCCACGGTAGGAGCAGGTTTCCTGCAGCTTCGTCCTAGTCGGGGTGAAGGTGCTATGCTTCGTCGCTCCTACCCTTTTCACGTTTTGACAGCAAGTGCAGTCGCAGTCAACGCAAAATCCCCTTTCATAGACATCCTTCATCTTTATTCGCTAGGTCTGTGATACACTGTCAACTCCTCAGAGTAGCAGAATCACAATCTCGTCAATGTTGAGGAGATTGCAGAACATTTTGGCCCTGCACTGCCTTTTGCTTTACACGGCCTCGGACTATTGACGTACAACAGCCTTTGTCGTCAATCTGTCTGCCATAAGCTCGAACCTTCAGCCAATATGTGGCAACGACCTACTTCATACGACGACGATGACCCTTTCACCTCACCGGCCCAAGAGGTCATACCGAGCACGAACTACGGATGGGAAAACAGAGTTCGGCGACCTTCACGTTTCTCGACCCCTCGCTTTACACCTTTCAGGACTGGATTGCTACTTCTTGCAATTGGCACTATAGTACTATTTCGAGGCTACATTTGCTCTCCGGCGTCACAACAGATCGTAAAATTATTTTCAGTCTCAAAGCCTGCCTACGTGCTGATGCATCGCAGGTCATTCCCGAAACCACGGAAATCTACAACACAACCACCATCCCCCATGCTGCCTTCTAGCCACCCGAGTCTAGCCTCTGTCGAGTACCCGATATCATTGATACTTTCCATTCCTACAAGTTCCGTGATACTTGCAACGTCTCCTCCCTCGATCTACACGCACCTTTTGGTTCGTTGTGCCATGACCGAGCTTCAATGTTGACGGCCATGTCATCTGGAGGCCGTATTGGCCGTGATGCTTTTTACCCACTTTGCCTTTGGCCCTTCATAGGACCGATGGCTCATACAGGCTATCCTCCTCATCATGCATTGCTTCCTTTCTTGCTAGGCTATTCTTAAATAATTCGGTGCCTATAGTCCACGCTCCCCCGAGTGACTCTCCTCCATGCCTTGACTTTCGGTTGCGGGTGTGGGAGTTCAAAACGGAAGGCGAATCTTCGAAAGTGCCGGGTCGAAGCCAATGTCGACCTGCGTGGATTCCTCGCATATAATCCAGTTCGCCATACCCAGCTGCTTTCATAGATCTTACATCTCCGGCTGGGAAGTTGCCAACTTTCCCGCCGCGGACGATTTGATGGATGAAATCAATAGAAAGCTGCAGTGGGTTGCCTCTAGCTTTATTTCCGGTTCCTCCGATCCAGACAGATTTCAAATTGTGCTTCTTCCGAACTTCATCAATGAGCACGTGCTGTGCCCAATCGACGGTCGGAACCGTGTGTCTCTTCGCCTTCTCTCCCCAATTGGAATCCCATATGATCAACATGGTTCCGCCACCTGGCAAGTTGCGCCGGATTATCGCCACCCAGGTATCCCAATTTTCTTGAGCGGCATTCGTGCCCGTCTGCCAAACAGACGATTTCTCTTTGGTGATGAAGAGTCCAATCTTGTAATCGGTCCCGTCGTAGTGTGCTTTCAAGAAGTCTGTGAAACAGTCAAGATCCTTCACATCATACTCATGATTCATGAGTTCGAAATCTTCCTTGAGTTCCTCATCTTTAAACCCGATAGCATTCTCCATCAAACACGAGTCGTCGTACGAGGTGCCGTATGTTTCGATCAACCGTTTGAGGGTGCCCCGGACCTGTTTGGCAGTGCATGTTGCTGGGAGGTTTGTGGTGACACGTGGAGCGGAGGCAGTTCTGGCAGGAGTGAAGGCCGGTGGTGCATTATTTCTCTTTTTGGGAAACGCTCGTGCAGGACCGCATCATACAAGTTGGAATTATCGACAGATTCCGATTTGAGTCTCTCAGGATGAACATCATCGCCATTGTTTCTCTCCAAAAACCCCTCAGGACCCTCTCGTAGACTCATCCTTTCCAACATTTCAGGCGAGGTTTTGAAGGGGAAGGCGGCCCTCATCATTAGAATTCGAAAGTCACCTAATGTAGCATGTGGGGTTCCTTGGTTGTTTTGCATACGAAGACGTGTGATTGTCGCACAGTTGACGTGCATTCTCGCGTTTTCGAAGGAGTTTGTCTTTGCGATAGGCAGAACAGCTTCGAGAAACCTCAAGTTATGCTCAACTTTGAGGATCCAAGCTCGCGCCAGAGGTGTTGGCCATAAGTTCATGATCTCTTGTTGCAAAGCTGCGAAGTTTTGATTATTCACCACTGGTCCCTCAAGGTTCATCATTTTCCAATGAGGTATGATGTCGTCGAGGGAGCCACCTTCTAGCTGAGAGGATATTGAATGTCCTCGGACTGGTGTTGTAGAAGTGGGACAGTTGAGATGTAGTCGCTTGGGAAGTGGTTGGAGACTCTGGCCAACCCTTGCTCGTTTCAATCCGGGTGACTGTGGAGACCCATTATTTGTGAATGACGAAGTATTGGCGTGAGCAGGATAGCCATTGTAACCTCCGTCATTGGGCAAGTTTTTCTGCTCGAGTTCCTTCTGGTTGTGAGTCTCAAACAGCTCAGCGATGAGCGCCAGGATCCGTATGACATTGTCTTCCTTGTCAAAAAGGCCAATTGGGAAACTATCTTCCAGATCTTGTGCAGTTTTCCCGATGAAAACCTTGAGCCGAGCCTTTGGTGGCCCAATTCGATAATGTTTACCAAACATACCACTGTCGTTTCCGCGACACAGAATCTCGCTGGACAACTCTTGTCGTTGGCGTGATGTTGGGAGTCGAAATGACTCAGCACCGGAAGCATATGGACCTGTCCATTTGTTAAAGGCATTTTCGAATATGGTTTCTTGAGTAGGCGTCGGTGGAATGTTTGGGGTTTCGCGGAACGGAAGTGATTCGAACATGGATATCTTGGAATGACCACTATTTACCCCAGAGCGTGAGAACTCGCGTTCCAGGTCGGTGTTTATATGATCGTTCAATCGCTGTCCGTGGCCGCCTCTGGGGTCGGGCATGTAGCTGTCTGGGAGCGGGGACGGCCCGCTGCTCTTCCTGGAGTTTTTGGTCAACTGAGCCGCAGATTTCAAGGCCTTGGTGACATCGCGACTGGTGAGTAATGAGGAGCGACAATCGTCAGCCAATCTACTATTCCGATGATAGATTGCATCTCTGAGAAGTGCTGAAGCGCGTTCCAAGTTCACTTTCTTGCTCAACTTAGCAAGTTTGTGCAACAGCCTTTCGCCAAGAGTATGAATTTTGGCAATCATCATGGTGGATATCATGTTCAGCGAATTCTCGCCCCAATTTTCCTTGATGATGTTGAGTTCAAGTTCTTGTCCAGGTGAGAAAAAACTCGGGCTTGAATGTGACAGGATTTCTACCACGAGTCTGGAGCGGCGTGGAGTTGGTGGGCGAATCTCTGTTTCCGGAGGAAAGTCCATCTGCACTTCTTGAGTTGGGACGTTTTGGGGTATGATTTGACCCGTTGACGGTGCAACCTCAGTCGAGACTTCCCCAGTGTGCGAAAAGTCGTCAACTGATACTCGACGTTGATTTGAGGTATGATGTGCATGTTTGTGAACTTTGAATGTTGCCCTTTTCGCTATGGCCCCTTCCTTGATGGTTCTGTCTCTTGCATTGGCACTGCCCGAACTTCCATCTGTGTGGTTGGTGTTGTCGCGACAAACGGCGCGCATTGTCAGCGCGTTTGACTCTAAATGCCGTGTTCTCTGCTGCAGTGTCTCAATCTCGCGGTTGGCTTCTTCCAGCTGGCCCCTCAGTGATGCCGACAAGACCAAACTTTTATCCTTCCAAAGTCGGTTCATCTCTTGCTCCTTCTTGGCGAGAGCGACTTCAAGCATCTTGTCCATCTCTGTCTGGAAATTAACGGCCAGAACATGAGGCGAAGCCATGTTGGAGGCTTGTGATTGCCCATTCTGGATGTGGCCACCAGTAGAGGCAAGATGACTCGCTGAAGATCCAGTTGCAAAGCTGTTTTGAACTACTGACCCGGAACCAACGTTGCCAGTTGGAAAATGTCTAGATGGGCCAACTTGTGCGATTGTTCTGGCCGACGCTGATGTTCGATGTTGATCTTCTCCTGAGTGTCGTGGATCAACCGAAACAACCTCCAAATGACCCGCATCAAGTGCAGCCTCGCATGCCTGAAAATCGTTCATTTTCCACCTCGAAATCCCTTTCGGCGGAAATGAAGGATAAGTCATGCTAAAGCTCCACTTGTAGAAGTTTGGAGGATTCGGATCTGACCGAAGGACGTTGAGAAGGGCACTATAATGGTGTATCCTGCGGCCAATGGTGGATTCTGTTCACACATCGTCAGATTGTGTCTACGCGATTTGGATATTTCGGACAAAAAAAAGAAAAATATTCATAATCTTCTCCTGAACGAATTGGTAAGGCACTTTGCACTTACCAATGGTCGCCTGGAGTCTATGCCGTAATTTCATATAAGTTTTGTAACGTGCCTGGCTTGAAGGGCCATCTAGGTATCATCAGATGAGAGTCCAAGGTAAGGACAAGACAGAATTACCGCGATATTTGGATTTTGTCATATTGTTTCGATCGATGGAGTACTGAGACCTGCGATTTGCAACTGGGACAGAGCCTCACTTCCAGAATCGTCGTCTGGAGGTATTTGTCCAGCTGTTGCTCGATTCTTCGTTTGAATCTTTCGCGATGAAAATGGACCGCACGAGGATTTTCTGCAAGAGCAGTAAAAACAAGAAAGTGTCCAAATTGATCGCATAGAATCACCTTTGGCTGACATAGACAAAGCAAACATCTTTTCATTACTGCAATCCAATAGCCAGGGTATGGATGTTGACTACCCCTGTGCGGCCAGCCGACCACTCGCATTACTTGGAGTTATCTACATATTGGCTTCGAATGCCCCTGAATGCCCGGAAATGCCTTTGTCTCCTGCAGCTGTATTTTTGCTACGAATCGATGAGGTTTGAGTCTTGCTACTGCAATGTTGAGCGCCTCATTGTCTGTTGAGGCGCGGTATGCGCACGTTGAGCCCTTCACTCCCAATCATGCCACAGAGGAGTCGTCTTCTACACGTTGACGGAAGCGTGTAGTTGCAGCGGGATGCGGCAGTCAAGAAACAGGACCTTGATATTGGCCTCAATCTGAGATCTGAGAGATCCGTGCGAAGGATGGGATGCAAATTGCCCTTCTAAACGAACGTTTCAGCCACCAAATCGGGGTTTCCATCTGCAAATCGGCGTCGTGAAAGCACGCGCAGCTTTTTTCTTTGCTTTTTAACTGCATGCATGGGCTTCACGCGTCGCATGTCGCCCAGATCATCAGCTCAATTTACCGTCTTTACTAAAAGCTCAACGCGCTTTCGTAAAAAAAATTCAAATGAGGCACCAGCCCGAGTACTCCACATATCCCGGGCCCAAGTGTCGACCTTCGAGAAAACCGAAGTCCATCTGGTCCTCCGAGCCAATTCGCAGTATCACCCAGAACGTGTTGCGCATGATGCATTGCTTTTGCGCAACCAGCTAATTGCCGTTTTAGGATGAAATGGGAAGAGAATTGGAAGAATCCGCCGGCTAGGTACAGATTGTTCTGTTGCGTAGAATCTTGGGCTGAAACGTTAAAGTGGCAGAAAGTACGCTTGCCTTTGGCTGTGATGCTGGAGCATATGGCGACTGGCCGACCCAAGCAAGCTTGCGCTTCTTCTTTTTCGTAGATTTCGAGTTTCATCCTGATCCCTTGTAGGATGAGGCAATGAGATAGTGAGTAGTGTTCATCGCTTGTTGCAGGTCTGCGAGTGGGCTGGTTAGCAACAAGGCGTGCTGATCCCCGTTGGGTCCGAATGAAAGTTTTATTCGAGCCGTTGCTGGTTGATATTTTCCGCGTACAATTACATCCCCTCTGTAAAATTCAAAGGGGTTGTCTTTCGCTTTTTCCCCCTGCGTTTTATTGATTTTGAGGTATTCCGCATCCGCGGTCGAACTTGTTGTGATGCCATGCCATTTCGACGGGATCAACCTGCAGCTTGTCAGCTAAAATAGGCTTCTTTGCTCCTTCACATCACCATCACGAGTGAGTCGAATATCGTTGATCTGCGGGCTTCATTTGGAATGGCTGGATTTGACAAATATTTGCTGCGTGCCGGTCGAGTCGTCAGGATGGCTCGGTGTCGAGTTTCCTCCGCACGAGTACAGAGATCTCGGGTCAAACCTCTCAGCATAAAATGCCCTGCGTACTCTCGCGCTTTCGTAGTATTTGCATATAGTGTGAAATACGCAGTACTTGTATCGAATATAGAAAAGGGGCTTCGGGAGGTCTCGTAGCCCGACGCGGTGTTCGCACCGAAGAATGGCTCAGTTCGATTAGACATTACTCTCTTCAACATTACTTTCTTCAAGACTGGCTGCTCTCGGCTGCTCCTCAACCATGGCTCTATATATTACTTACAGACAATGAAAGAGTCCGCCAGCTAGTTTACTTTCCCCGCTTCCTAAAACCCACAATGTGTGGGGTGCATAAGCGCCCGCGGGGTACCCCTCATTACCTAGTCCTCCACCAATCACCTCTTGATTATTCATGCAAGAACAGTGAACCCACCACTAAAGACTCCCTCTCTTACCGGGTACTCTTCATCCCACCCCATTGTTTATGCAATAGTGGGCTGTTACTTCTGACACGGCTCACGAGGCTTGATTCGGCTTCCTCGTCTACTTCAACGACCTCTTCAACAGCGAATATTGACAACAGACTCTTCCAAGTAGAAGCAGATAGACACAAACGACGGCATATACATCAACGTTTACTTCTCCCAATCTTTGTATCGACCTCGCACAACCTAGCATGTCTTCCTTCGCACGAAGCATCGCGCGT
The DNA here is from genome assembly GCA_007821545.1 of Lachnellula subtilissima. Taxonomy (NCBI): domain Eukaryota; kingdom Fungi; phylum Ascomycota; class Leotiomycetes; order Helotiales; family Lachnaceae; genus Lachnellula; species Lachnellula subtilissima. The sequence continues at coordinate 30,152 of QGMJ01000044.1, read as the reverse complement.
ACACGGCTCCAAGCCCCGCAGTTGAGACAGTTCAGGCAGCTGGGCACGGAGACAATGGTCAGCACGAAGACTTCAGATCGTGCGAAGCCGGACTGGGGATACCAGGCGAAGAGAGCTGGCGGGACAGCCATGATGCAGGTTCTCTTTTCCTCCATCTGCCTCGTTGTTTGATGAGTGACGCTGCATGACATCCACGAGCTTGAACTGATGCTGACTTTCTCCCCTTGATAGGTATGTTCCTGTGGTTGCGGTTGTTATGTTCTGGCCTTACACTGTCAAGCCTGTCATGGATCGGGTTCGGTGGTAGATGTCCGTCTGCTATTTCCGGGTCGGGTATGTCGAGAGGAGCCAGGTGCCAGGAACAAGATGCGATGCGATGCGATGCGATGGACTACCCATGGAGGCATAAAGTTACGATACCATATATTATCCAATGAGGCACATGCATACAGATGCTTCTCTCCCTCTGCATTTTCGTGATTCCGATTCGTGGGACTAAGCAGATGCTGCATTCGAGTGAGATGACGTAGGACTGTATCATTATCCCACAACTTGCAGTATGGCTCCATCGAAGTGACCTCCAGCAATACTGTTCTGCGTAGTATCTTCACACACTCATAATCAATCTGGTAGCAATTCTTTGATAGCTCTTTCGCAAGCCACTTAGAATTAGAGCGTAGCTTATGCTGTGGATTGTCCGCGGGCCGTGGAGGATCACTGCACATGCTTTTTCTGATAGGAAAACCTTATAGCTAGATGCAACTGGATACCAGTTCAATATCAATAAATTATACCCTCTCTTCACATGCCCCTTCCATGCTCTCATGCTCCCATCATCCCATAGTCATTCACGCTTCTAACAGGAGGACCACGTTCCGCAGGTCTCGGGAGCATTTAGCGACTTCGGTCGAAGGCACAGAGATCCAGAAAGTCAATATGAAGTTTTACTGATATAATATTCGTATGAATGACATGTCGATGGCGGTTTGTAATATTGACCTGATTGCTGTAGCGACTGAGATGACACTTATATTGCCGGGCGGTTAATTAGATCTAATTACTAATCCCATTGGAACATCCACCAGATCCACGCTCCTTCGTTTCTCTACACAGTCCACAACTCGTGGTCTTCACTCGCATCATCGGAACGGAATTCATATTGAGCCGTGTCTTGATATACTTGAAATCCGTTCTTGAAGGTTGTGGAACAGTTGACTTTCCAGCCAAATATCGAGGACCCAATGGCCTCCGCGGTGGCTTGGTGTTTCTCAGCTCCCCACACGCTTCTGTTCCCTTATCGAGCGTCATCGTATTTCCATGTGCTTGCCTGAAAGACGTGAAGATTCCTCGATTTGTATAGCGCGCGTTATCCAAAGCCTCAATTGATCTTTAATTCGTTCTTGCCTTGCGAAAGTTACTCTTGTCTCGGTGGCCCTTATTTTGGGACCATTGGCAATTTGAGCACAAGGGTTATGCCATTTCCTTCATTGATTTTACGCAATCGTGACCATTTGCAAGCTGAATGCGTGAACGAGGCTCAAGTTTCTGAGATTAAACGTTTTTGCCATCCCCGCCACTGTGAGCTAGACCTATGGGGGGCTCTTAGCTATATCCGTTGTACATCCGCTTTACATCCCACCTGATGAGATATAAAACAACATTCTGGCACTTGATATGCTGCACCCTCCAGAAACAGTACATCTCATTCTCATATTAGGTACTTCCTCTACAGACAACTGTCCCAGCCATACCACTTCTCAATATGTCGAATCATGTCACAACTCGTGTGTTGGCCGGCATTACTGTCCCCCACACCCCTCTCATCACTAAAGCCCTTACCTATGCTCGTAAACACCTCAGCGATAGTGCCTACAACCACGTCGTACGATCTTGGCTATTCGGCCATGTCATTGCTTCCAAAATCCCCGACTTTCAGATGCACGACGAAGAGCTCCACGCCGTTGCCGCCATTCTACACGATTTGGGATGGGACAAAACTGGCGAGCTCGTCTCCAAGGACAAGAGGTTTGAAATTGACGGTGCAAATGCTGCACGTGACTTTATCTCTCGAGAGGGAGAGATGAAGGATTGGGACAACCACCGTCTTCAGTTGGCATGGGACGCCATTGCTTTGCATACTACCGGCTCAATTGCACTCCATAAAGAAATTGAGGTGCGAATTTGTTGTATTGGGATCATTACCGACTTTACAGGCCCCGAAAAGAGTCCTGGCGGTGTGTTGACGAGGGGCGTATGGGATGCCATTGTTGAACAGTTTCCAAGACCTGGTTTCGTGAAAGATGTGGTCGATACTCTTTGTGGGCTATGTCGGAACAAGCCTGAGACCACTTATGATAATTTCGTGGCGGATTTCGGATTAGCATATGTGGAGGGGTACAATTTGAAGGGGAACAGACTCATTGATATTTTGGAAGCTGCTAAGTAGTAGGCTCTATAATCATGGTACGCTTTGATACTAGGAATACCGTCTTCAATTTGAAATACCCATCGGTGTCAGACGATGGGATAGATCCCACTTAGTGCGAATATCAGCTGTCGTCTCAGTTGAGACAGTTGACTCAGTCCCCGCGGTGATAGTCTCACTTGCAACAATCCATGAAATGTACAGGTGTCGACATTCCGGAAACGCAGTCGGGTTTCCATGATTGCATCATGACTTGAATCTATGTTCTATCGTGTCTTCCTTCCTTCCTTTCGTTTACCTCTCTCGGCGCCATAATTCCGAGCGGGTAGCTCAGCCGTTTGATTTGTGGCAATTTAAGTGATTCTGGAGGTGAACAAAGTTGTCCACTATATAAGTCGTGAATTGCAACCATGCACCTCCCGAATCAGGCAAAAGAGGGCATTTCCTGCATGAACAACCCAATTCGCTCCAGCGCCACCCAAACACGAGATCTCCTGGCGATCTCCGATGATTCGAGCATGGTTCATCGGCACTTGGTTCCCGCTAAACAAATCTACCAATCAGCGTTCCTCGTGGGTCCTTCCTTCTATATGTAAGTATCCCGATTAGGCAGGCGGCAGACTTACTTTTATTAAGGCTTCTGTTGGCGGCTCTCAGCACAGTGTCAACTCCCTATCACAGACGAAATGGCATATAACGTCAATCCATATTATAAGCTTTGAACCCTTGCACTAACTCGCCAAATCCAAGACCCTCACGCATGCTAAGCTTTTCTAGGCATGCTCTTATCTTTTTTATCCTGTCAATCATGGTACTGTACACACCTTCCCTGCTCTGCCTCTCCTCGCGGTAGAATCTCACGGGAGAAGCTTTGGTTATTCCTTATACCTTCTCTTTCTGGGAGTCTCCGTTCTGTCCGGCGCTTAATTTTGAATATTGCACGCCACGTGCAATGTCTAGAAAATATCACATAAAAGGTGGAGCGTATTCACAATAAATAGAAATCTTCTAGCCGGTCTTCTCACCTTTGACAACAACAGGCAAAAGTCCACCAACATTCCCTTGGGCCCGTTGAACTTCACGATAGCAAAATGCTTTTCCAACTTTCTTATGCCCTGGTTGGCTTGGTGCTTCCTTTGGCACAAGCTATCCCAGCTAATAGCTTCGGAGAAAGGGACGTCCCAGCTCATATCCGGGGAAAGCGTTCATTCTATGATGATGACGGAGTCAATCGAACCGTTTTCGAGCATGAAGCCACAGGTGCTTCAATGGTAGGCTTATTTTCATATTGAAATCCTGATTTCCTCTACAGGCCGAGGAGCCTTGAGATTGTCTTGGGAGTCATTACGCAAGCTTTTGTGACAGCTCCAAGCTTCTCGGCTCCCTCGAAACTCATATTTTAAACATGCTAATTCGTTGGGAAAGGATTTCGTAACAAACTCGGGTATCTGTGAGACTACTGCTGGAGTAAACCAGTATTCTGGATATCTCACTACTGGTAGTAAGTGAACTTGCCTCGTTCTGTACGAAGCATTAAGCTAACATCAAAATCCAGCCGGCGAGCACATGTGGTTTTGGTTCTTTGAAGCACGCAATTCTCCCTCTACGGCTCCCCTATCAACCTGGTTCAATGGCGGTCCTGGTTGCTCCTCGATGATTGGTCTGTTCCAGGAAAACGGCCCTTGTCATTTCGTCGACGGGTCTTCCACGCCCTCGTTAAATCCGTACAGCTTCAACGAGTATGCAAACATGTTGTATGTCGACCAACCAATAGGCACTGGATTCTCATACGGAACCGACACGGTAACATCGACAGTGACTGCAGCTCCTGTCGTGTGGGCCTTACTTCAAGCTTTCTTTGCACAATTTACACAATACGAAAGCCGAGACTTTGGAATCTTCACCGAATCCTACGGAGGACATTACGGGCCGGAGTTTGCCTCGTACTTTGAATCCCAAAATGCAGCCATCGCTGCAGGAACTGTGACGGGCCAAAATGTCTCTCTTGTTGCCTTGGGAATCAATAATGGATGGTACGATTCGACGATTCAGCAAAAGGCATACGTTGACTTCAGGTGAGTTCGGATAAATCTCTGTTACGTTGAATATCTCAGCAGTAGTAAAGCCCCAAAACAAGTCTGGGGATGAGCTACTCTTAAAAAATAGATCTCAGCCCCGAGTCCTAGATTGAGAGCAGTGCTGACTTTAAAATTTTGATTTTTAGTTACAACAACACCTATAAATCTATGATTTCTGCCTCCGAGCACAAGTCATATCTCAGCACTTACAACAGCGACTGTCTTCCTCTACTCAAAGAATGTTCCTCGACGACGGGCTCAGACTCGGCTTGTGAGAATGCAGACAACACTTGTTATAATGACATCGAGGGTCCACTCTCAGAGATAGGGGACTTCGATGTCTACGACATCCGCGAGCCATCAAATGATCCCTACCCACCGTCCACCTACTCCACCTACCTGCAATCTTCATCGGTCGTGAAGGCCATCGGAGCAAAGAGCACATATAGTGAATGTCCCGACGCGCCGTACGAGAAATTCTCAAACACCGGTGATGGTACGTTATTCTCCTGATGCTCCTTCCGTTTACTAAGATAATTCAGATGCGCGCTCCTTCATCTCCACTCTGTCCAAGGTGGTCCGGTCCGGCATAACGGTTACACTCTGGGCGGGAGATGCCGACTGGATCTGTAACTGGTTTGGGGGCCTGGTAGTTGCAGACTCGGTAACGTACTCCGGCTCATCTGCTTTCGCCAGTAAAGCAGTAACGAATTACACTGTCGATGGTACTGCAGGAGGAACTTTCAAGACCGAGGGCAATTTGAGCTGGTTGAGAGTATTTGGGGCTGGGCATGAGGTTCCGTATTACCAACCCAAGTTGGCTCTGCAAGTCTTCAAGCAGACGATGCAGAAACAGCCTTTGTCTTCTACATGAGTAATTTATGACGATTGATGAGAGACGAGTATATATCGACTTTTAGATTCAAGTCTCGAGTTGCATATACACAATAGCTCCTCATAATACAAATATTACTTCACTGTCGAGTGTCGTCTCTTGTTTACTATCATATTATAATCGTGCACGTTTACAGCAAACTTTCATACATTCCATTGTGCGTTGTTATTGCGTTTTTTTAGTGAATCACAGCTAGAAATCCATGACTCGAAGGACAGCAAACTCTGCTCCATTCCAAGCCGACTTCTCTACTTTTTAAGCATAAGCGTTTACACACTCTTATTACACAGAGAGTTTCCAGGCCCCCAAATTACCTACGCTACCAGATCCCTAACCACATCGAAATTCTCACTACAGTATCTGCACCATCGAAACCTACAAGACTCGGCGTCTTGTCTCCACTCAACATGGCATCTGAGCCTCAAAAGCCGCGTTGCCGCACACTCAACAGCCTCCGCAAAAGCCGCGAAGCCGCGAAGCCGCGCGCCAAGCGGACGTACTGGAACACTGGTGGGGTTCTCCACTTGCCTCGACGGACGTGGGGGTCGATACGCGGAGGCGGATGGAGTCTTTCTTACAGGAATGGAAGAGCACTTGGCCTTTCCGGGACTCAGATGAAGATTTTGGTTTATAAAGGGGCGATGAGGAAATTGTGGAGTGATTTGCAATTGGTTGGTGATGAGGAAGTGGGAGTTCATGCAGCTGCTGCTGGTGGTTTGGAGAACGCTGTATGAGGATCCGGAGAGGAGAGGAGGGGGTGTGAGTTAGGATCCCGGAATCACTACTATTCTTTAAGTGCAGGTTACTAACCCGATGTTAGTATTACGTTAGTGGAAGGGTTTCGGAAATCTTTGGATTTAGGAAACATCTGCTATTTAGACGGAGAGTATATTTTTGGAGTGCAGGAAGGAGTATCTGCGTATCTGCGCTGCGGAAAGATGTTATAGCCACAAATATAACTTACATGCTATTTTCTTCAGGCTAGTGGTATTTATTCAATCTCGAGTTTCTTCGACCTAGAAGCGAAACTCTCGGAGGTTAGACTGCATACTGTTTGGTTCGTAACTCTAGACTATTCATCGTACAGAGTAAGATATGAACAAATCAAAGGGTGGCTCCACGCAAGATGCCTTGTGTGACATGAAACCAAGAACCTCCAAACTGCGTCGGTAAATCATTCCCCATCACTCTCGTCCAATGTCCAGACCGTTTATTTTAAAATCTCTTGGGGAAATCATATGAATGTCCCGCCATTGTATCAGCTCACCTTCTGGACTGCCATTGATTGACAGTCACTCGGATCAATTAAAGATTATCTACTGAAAACCAGCCTGTGCCACGCGAAAAATCTTTTAGTCAGTCCGAGAGTACGAGTTGTCCCACAATGCCTCCCATCTACACTTTACCAGATGAGATCTTCGTCGAATTCATGTCCCTTCTCCCTGCCACGTCACTTCCTTCACTTCCGTTAACCTCCCGCAAAATCCATCACATTTCAAACCCTCGAGTATACCGGTTTGTCCGCTATCTGGGTCAAGGGCTGAATGATTTTGAGTGCAAATGCGGCTCGTTCTGTGAGTACAGTACGAATGGCTACAAGATAATGACAAAATCTCGATAATTACCGATGTGAAAGCGTTCTTACGCACAAATATCGAGTCTCCCACGTTGCGTCGGAGCATTCAAGGAGCCAGCTTCAGGTGCAATAACCTCCGGACCTAGGAGTTGGAGTTGATGTTCTACAGTATATTTGATATACTTGCACCTTCTTTGCAAGTCCTATGCGTGGCGAACCCAAGCCGCAGATTAGACCATTACTTCGCGCTTAATATTATCTCCCTTGACATCTCTTATCCTCTTCGAACTTCGAATGACGGCAAAATGGCGATGTATCAAATGTACTCGTTGTTGTCCAACCCACATCTCTGGCAGATATCTCTTTTGGGCGCAAGAGATTGGAGTGTATTTGAAGGCGATGTCAAGCATCAACGAACGGGGACCTCAACCATCGAATCAATCTACTTACCAAGGACCGTACCTCTTGATAAAGCGTGAGTTAACCTTGTTTTATCTTGCCATATTTCAAAAAAGACACACACTATATTTCCTCGAATTGTGTTTTGTTTGGTCCGAAGGGTCAGGTCTTACCTGCATTGTTATTCTGGAACTATGAACAGGACAAATGCTAATCCTTTAATCTTTTCAGTCTAGAGATAATCTTGAGTTGGCCAAAGGCACTGAAACATTTCCATATGGATGTCCAACATGCCATAACGGACCATCATGCCAGCTGGGATCGCTTGCTCTTCTCTGCAATTCGTCTTATTACAGTACTTGGGCGTCAATGGTCAACGCTGGAAGAATACACATTTGCCGGCAGAGTGGACTACTTCAGAAGCGATATGTCAATCTACGGCAGCTTAAGGAATTTCACTGCTATGAAACGTCTTGCTGTCCCAGTGGAGCACCTTGTACTCAGAAAGGCTGAATGCGAAATTTTGTCACAGTGGGAGAAGAATAGCTACGTGACTACAGGGATCTCACCAACGAGTCTTTTCCTGCGACTTCCCGCAAAACTAGAGCAGCTCTGCCTGCTAGTCGAGTGGAAGTTCAGGTGGTTCATTGAGAGGTGCTTGCTTGAACAGGTCATGAAATTTCAAGTATGGAAATGAGAGATTGGCTTCTTCAGTTTGCACTTCACAAACCCGACAGATTCCCAGCATTAAGAAATGTCAAAATATGGAAAATATGGAAACCTACTCAAGATGAGAGCTCGGACAAAGCTTAGCCCCCCGCGATATTCGGACAGGAAATACGTTCAGCCTTTGATGAAGTAGGATTTACGATTTCATACAAAGCTTCAAACAACTTTGATCCATTTGGGGAATAGATAATCGCACCTTGTGCAAGCTTGGGGGCCATGGTGTGTACCACAAGCCTTGTTTGTTCTCTTGGAAAACTTCTAAAGGAAACTGGGGTTTACTAAGAACTTCTATCTTGCCATGTGATAATTAACTTCGCCGAACTGATGGGTCTTTTGTGACAGGGGCTACCACATTGAATGAGGGGGAAAGAGGGGATTAAAGCTATCTTGCGGGCCGTGGTTGGAATATATATGGGGTCTCAGAGATACGGTAATGACTTTAAGTCCGTAGTCCGTACTGGTAGCTCTCGTATCTTGATTCCTTGAGCAGATCACGCGTATCTTATCGGGTTATATTAAGTTTGATTGAAGATTACTGCCCGTAAAAGCAAATATAATGCAAATCATCGCGGCAGATGCCGCTAGTACCTTAGCTGCTGTAATCGTGCCTCATTGTACCAGCTGTTATCTGTAGCAACACACCTTATAGGGTATGCTATATATCGGCGTAAGATAATTTGGTGATTGTAAGTCTGTGCTATATTGTATAACTTAATCTGAATAGTTTGTTTTTCAGTCGCAAGAGAAACTGCGGATTAACTCGAAATGACAGATCCAAGTCCTTAAAGATCACTGCAAACCTGCTACTATAAGGCGGGTATTACTTATATTACCCCGAGACCCGCTTACGTGTGGCAAATATAATTCTAACTAGCTTTAAAAGGGATAACGAAGTAACTCCGTACCGTAGGCGTTAAATGCGCGATTCTGATTCTTACCCCATATATCGTACTCGTACCAAACCGATCCGGTATCAAGATATCCAATGCATTCCTCCCCGCATCTACCTCCGTATGCTTGTCACTTGCCACCACCAAACGGTTCTCCAGATTGCGAAAGTAAACATCTTCATTGGATCTGTGATTCTTCGGAGCTGAAAAGCGACACAGTGAGTGGCTAGGAGTATCCCCACCCGGTGACCTTAATCAGTCTCAATCCGATGAAATTGCGGAGTCCGCGGGGTGCAAGGCAGGGATCTCCGCATCATATCCCCGGAACTTGGCCAAAAAGGTGTTGCAACACCGAACGCCTCGGACGCAACCAGTTTGTATTTTTTTATTTTCTGGCATCTGATTTTGTTTCGATCAATAATGAGTACACCACCAACAGAGCGCTGTCGAGGACAGTTTTGGTTCTAAAGCTGGTGAATTTCTAAAAACTTCATGATGGATTTGGACACGTGGCTTTGTAGAAAGTGTTACTAGTAAAAGTATACGGCTAGAGCTTCATTTTTCAGTGTCACGATCTCATCTCACCGACAACATTACCAAAGCTCAGTCCCCTGCTGCTGTAATCCCGGGTGTGCCTCCTTCTTTCGGAATCACATGCACGATGCGGAAATATTACCCTTGTCGTACAGTATGCACTGGAATTATTGGCCCACCTTCCGATTTCTTTGTATCCTTGTTCGAGGCATGCCGTTCTTTCTCCAGAGTTCACTTAAGTCTCCACCTTCCCAGTATCCCCAGACTCAATCCTGGGGAACCTTTTCACCCAAGCTTCGCGACACTTATACAAGTCGTTCTTGACTTCACTGTTATATTTGCGCGTTAATCTTCAAGATGAATAATAACTCGGATTCCGAGAAGGCGGTGGACGAGCAGCTCGAACAAAGAAACGCATCCGCTGACGTGACTGGAAAAAGACAAAAGGCCAAGACTCACTTCAAGAAGTGGTGGTGGGTTCACTTGATATTATTTTGCGCTGTAACCTTGATCATTACGCTTCCTATGTAAGTACCAGTCACGCACGCTACATACCGCTCCCAATGAGGCCAAGGGCTGACAATTTGTTAAGAATCTATGTCGGTTTCCCCAACATCGCGCAACATGGAGTCAATAAAGCGCGCCTTGAAGTCACAGGATTGGAATTCTATAATCCCACCCCGGATCATATTGAAGTCACCGAGAGAATCATAACGCACAACCCGAGCATGTACACCCCAACTCTCGATCCATGGTCGGTGGCACGTTTGTGGTGACGAACGGAACATATTCGGAAAAAGCGATCCTTTACCTGCCGGTTCCTCAAACCCACACAAAGCACCCTGTTTCAAACGCCGCCATCGTCAATGCGACAGTTCCAATCTTTGACCAGGACCAGATCGCTCTGTACGCGACGCAACTTTTGACGCTGAAACAAGTTACCACAGCATTGGTGGGAAAACCATTGCTACATATAGGAAAGCTTCCGGCAATACATGTCAAATATAACGCTTCAACCACATACAATGGTAAGTCGGATGATCAGTTGGACTCGCCGACAATAGCTAACGGAAATAGGACTGAATGGTCTGCAAGGTTTCAATGTGACGAACATCAAAATTGACCCCGGCAACACACTTCTGATTCTACCAAATATGAACGGCACTGCCTTCATTCCAAACCCGTCTAACATCACTGTTGACATGGTATGTTGTCCCATATCTGGAATCAAATTCCACAACGCTAACTAGACTACCAGGGAAATGTCACATTCTCCCTCAAAGACCCCAAAGGCGTTGAAGTTGGGAAAACTCTGATCGAGAATATGGTCCTCAGACCTGGTGATAACCACATTCCCTTGATCGGAATGTTGAACCAAACTTTGATACTGCCCTCTCTGGAGAACGGGTTCGTCAACCTCACAATCACTGGAACGGATGTTGTGTACAACGGGAAACATATAACATATTATGTGAGTTACGACTTGACTGCAACAGAGATGAAATTACTAATAATCTATTAGGAAAAAGCATTAGCCGCCAACATCCTTCACTTACGCTTGAACGTCTTGCAGATTCTCAAAGACAGCCTGGGAGTATGATAACGGCGAGCGATTTAGCTTTGTACTCACGAGGATACTTTAGAGCGATTTAATCATGCTGCAATAGCATAATATATGATTGAGAAGACCGGAATGAATGTATGAAATGGCTAGGTGGACGAAGCATTGGCATTAGAGGTACATATTTATCGGAGTTGGGCATGTGTGGACTTGGAGATTTTCTCCATTTGGAGATAACTGTTCATCACAAGAGTGATGTCGTACAGTGTTGCTATAGTAATGCATCAAATCAAATATGGGAGTTCGTTTGACATGTTTTCGAAGTTCTAGGTGTGAAGGCTTCGGCACTTTCGGAACGTGGTGCTTCCTTTCAGTGTTTTCTGTGACAAATTTACTCTATTTTCAACAGGTCCATTTGTTGCTTTGACTTAGTAAACTGCTTTTGCGACTCTAAACGCCTCCCTCCGTCTTAGTTTCTGGATGGGCCGGAGTCACGTGTATTACGAGTTCCCTGACAACCCCGAAAAGACAGCACCGTTCAAGATGCGAGTATACTTTTAGTTAAAGTTTCAATTCTCAAAACTCTACATGTTCACTCAGTATTACTCATGTGGGGGTTTTAATTTATTTTCAACCCGGGACATGTCACATGTCTTCCCCCAGCTGCTCCTAGACATAGCAAAACCTTTCTTTATTACTTGGGTTATCGCATAGTCTTTCCTCTCCGTACAAATCTTATAGAACAATTTTCAATCATTCTCAATTGATTGCGCTTGCTCTATAATTATATAGCGTTTAGCCTAGTAAAGACCTCTGAATGTAAAAACTTAATATCGTGGAAGGTGGAATAGTTGCATTTTATTTTCGACGTTATATATGTTGGAATAGACAGAATCTTCTCCACAAAATGGGGCTGTGACGCAGCGGTAGCGTGCTTCCTTAGCAATTCATTGAGTTGTAAGAAAGTGGAAGAAGTCAGGGGTTCGAGTCCTCTCTGCTCCAATTTTTTTTGGTTTGGTGTGTGTGTTTACTGTTCGCTTGTGGTAAGGGGGTGGGGTACGATCCGGTTGTTGGTATCAGGGAGGGGGAAGGATTTTGTCGATTTCTTTCCATTTTTATATTGGGGATTATCATTTAAAGCCATTAGAGCTGGGACTCTTGCTTGGTTATTTAACTTATTCGTTCCGAGTCGACAGCGGATGCGCCAAACTCGGCGGAGTTTTGGTTGGAGTCCTTCCCATATCTCAGGAAGAGGGGACTTTTGGGGAATTAAAAGGTAGGTAGGTAGGTGGACAGACAGGTCACTTGAGAAGAATGAAAAAAAGAAACACGAGACTTGAGTACGAAGGAGAATCCGCTACGTTCTACTTGAATTTGTTGAGTGGTCCCCTCCACTGTAAAGGCCCACGCTTCATTCTGCCCCCGGAAATTTCATCTCTAGACACTTTCTACACCATGCTGCCTAGGAAGCACCAAAGCGCCTTCAACATCCCTCGGCTCGAAATCAAGACCGCCAAATGCAACCTTCGCAATATCCATCCCATAATTCGTTATTACCCAGCTCGCAAACATATCCATTCCCGCACAGGCCCCACCAGCAGTCCAAATATTGCCATCAACAACCCACTGCTTCTTCTGCCATTTGACATTCGGCGCCATCTGCTTGGCCATGTCCAAGAATGCATGATTGACGGTTGCATTCTTCCCATCCAAGACCCCCGACGCTGCAACCGCCAGTGCTCCCGTACACGTAGTAAAGAGAACTTTCCCATCCGCAATATGTTTCTGGATGAATTCTGAAAATCGCGGCGATAGCTTATATGCAAAGGGATCGGGACCGCCTACAAGTAGAAAATCAAGTGGAGGACAGATATCGCAGGTCGTGGAGGGCATAAGACGCACGTTTGCAGTGAAGCTCTGGGGCTCGAGTGTCTCGTTAATGTGGTGGAACTCGATGTCGATGGCTTTGGCGGTCATGCCTTTCATGCCAGGCAAATCTGCCTTTTCGAAGGGCGCGATGAGATTTTTAGAGGCGCTGGAGAGGATGTCGAGGGGACCGATTGCGTCGATTGTTTGGTAGGGAATCATGAGGACGCCGAATTGGAGGGGTGCCATGGTAATTGATGGTTTGCAAGTTGACTTTGTGGATGTGGAATTAGGAGCTGAGGTGGAAAGAGGATTGTTATGGGGGTTAGATTGGTGATGTTTGTGCAAGCTCAGTGGGAACTCATTATATAGTCGTGGGTGACGGGGAAATACATCACCGGAAGTATTGAGATGCACTGAAAGACCCGAATGGCCGGATTTACGGAGATAGACGACTGACGGAACAGAGTTGAGCTGGGCGGCGGGGATATAGTAAGGTTAAATCAAAGCACATTCAAGTGTGCTTTTAGTGTGCTTTTACTGTACCTCGTATGTATGGATGTTATAAAGATAGGCTGCGGAATGGGTGATCTGGGTGGTTAATCACGTGCTAGTGGTGATTTCCCTGGCTGGTGTTCGCCTTTTCATTTTAGCACCTAATGGGGAACTTAAAGGTCGAAGAGAAGCCTAGATAGGCACTAAAATGGCACGAGTGTATTTTCATTGGAGATAAAGTATATTGAGGATCTGATACCCGCTCTCTGGAAGGAGGCTGTTACGCTTCGAGATGAACTTTCTATTGAGAAGCAAAAGAAGCGGAGGCCGACGGGAGTTGTTTTATAGAAGAAAATTGACCACTGGATGAATTATTTGACAATGAGTATTGTTAGTATGGCGAGATTAGGCCACGAGTTCAATACACTGGTGAACGTTAATTGGTCCGTAAATATGAGTTTATTCTCGATCAGACAAAGAAGTGGGCTCTTTCTCACAAACTTGATTTGCAGCCGCATATCGATAGTAGTTACCGTGGATCCTCAATGCCAGATGCTTCTACCACACCGAGGAATATATGCCTTGGAAAAGATGGCTGCAATGTTTCCCGATACCGTTTGACACGTGACCAAAGAAACTTGTGCTTTTGAAAACCACTATATACATAGGCAACAAAGAACAGGTAAGAGGCTAATGACTTCAATAACTCAACATCTATGAGCTCGAACATGATGGCGTGCCGGGCCTCCAAGGAACCAGAATTCGAGACGACTTGGTGGATCTTGCCACCGTTGAGAGCTTATTTCGGATTCAGGCAAATCGGTCAAGGATATAAGAACAGGATGAGCCACCGATCTGTGGAATGACTTCCTGCTGCACACTTGAGCAACAGCCGATGATCTTAAGAGTTGCGTTATTAGAATTGGCAGTGGCACGTTGACGCTGAAGTGCGAGGAGATTAGGCTAAGCTTCTTCCTAGCGCGTTGCTTACGAATTAGCGACAAGTTGCAGTGCAATAGCATTGTGCTGTCCCCTGTATTCAACCAACACCAACTCCCGACTACAATCAACAGCATCACAACTCCAACCACAGTTCATTGCTAACACCTGTACCGTAATTCACGTTGTGATTTTCACGTCCTGAAAGCTCCCGCCTACTTGCCTCAACATGTTAAAGTCTTCCTAGTAGTGCTGTCTTCACGAAAGATACCAAAAGTATATCTCCCCGATCCACGCCTTGGCTAGAAACTCGACCAATTTAGTGGTATCCACAGGACCATGCATATCTCCCTTGCGAGTTTGGAGCATCATATCGGCATTAACACGAAAGTCGAGACCATGGTTTCTACGAGCGCATAACCAAGGTATCCACCTAGCTCAACCATTCCCCGAGGTACTCTTTGTCTGTTCAGAGGGATTCGGCTAATGGGGAATTTACTGAGAGGAAGGCTGGTTGATATCAGAAAGACCTTCTAATCCTAAAAGCTTTTGTCCCTAGATATGATGCGAAGAGCTACAGGCGTGTCAGACTAGTGCTGCTTGGTTGGTTTGGAACGAATCCGACAACGACTTTCATTGCAACCTCATTGTGCCGAAGGGTAGGGCTCTTTACCAAGTACAGTACTATGCTCCATCATTTCTGATGCCAAAGATATTTTTGGGTCAACAGTGCTCGTCATGCTTCTCCGCCATTTCAATGCTCCTTTGGACATTATTCTAGGCAAAAATCCCTTGCTGGTTGAGCTCCAGCTTGAGTCAAGTCATACATGAACGAAACTCCGTCTTCAAAGCTTGGGAAGAGTACAGAACCATAACGCTGGACATCGGGGAGAGGGAAGAGCTTTACGACCGCCGAGGTGATGATTGCCAAGTTCCCCTCTGACCCAAATATCAGCTTTCGAGCGTCGATACCAACAGAATCTCTAGGGAGAGCTTCCGATCTTTGCAGAACCCCGCTCTTCAGTGACAACATCTACATCCAAAACAACGTCTTCGATATTTCCATACTTATTCTTCTTCATCCCACTTGCATTAGTAGCAATCCAGCCTCCCAAAGTCGAAAACTCAACGCTGTCTGGCTCGTGACCTATGGTAAATCCCTCTTTCGCGAGGTCTTCCATGATATGACGACCAACAGCCCCTGCTTCAATGCATGCCATGCGGTTAATGGCGTCGATCCACTGTAATTTGTTCATTCGATGAAGGTCTACGGAAACAATCATTCTACTCTCATCGACAGGACATTCAAGTGCCTCGCTGACGTTTGTTCCGCCTCCGAAAGGAACGAGACATACGTTATGCTTGGAAGCAAGCCGGACTAAATTGACTGCCTAGGACTCATCTTTGGGGTACATTATAGCATCTGGAATGAATCCGGCTGATTGAAGAATGCTTGATAGCGTACAACTCCCCTTGAGTGTGACCATGTCCATGACGCAGCCGTTGCAAGGAGTCGAAATTGAGTTGGTCTTTCTTCCAACAACTTGCGAATATCCACGAGAAATGTGTTATCGACAGTGGCCTCGGGAATTGAAGGTGGATACAATGATTCCAACTTGTAGGCGTGGTTGTAGGGCGTAGATGCCTAGGGCGTAGGGAGGTGGGTTGGAAGGTGGCTAAGCAGGGTGGCTGGGTGGATCCGTAGCTAGCCGCCCGCAGCCGAGGTTTTTGATGTTCCCGCATAGGCCACTATATGGCCCGTGCGACGACGCCAGCATGCAAAGTTGGTGTTGGCTCGTTGGGTCATTTCAACCGTACTTCGTACCCATAAATACAACTCTGTAAGACATAATCCTTGCAGTGACGGAGTTAGGAGCTAGGGTCTACTGTACAGCCATTCCGAAAATAAGCTCATCCTTCAACCCTTTACTTTCAAATATTTATTATTCCAATTTGTCTCTGGAAATGCGGTCGGTAGCAGATGTTTCCGTGCCCGTCTCTCTATCATCATCTACTTTTTCACCTTTACATCTTCTGTAGCGCAAACTTAAGAACGAGATGACGAAAGATGCCTTCGACAAAAGCTGGACGGCCTGCCAAGAGGGAGATATGCATCAGGTTAGAGAGCTTTTTGGGCAGCTTGGTGGCTCCGAGGTCGAAAAAATTATTGCACCTAGCAGTACTACAGAATTCACTAAAACCAGCGAGGTTTTTGCTTGAGCAAGGGGCTGATCTGACGACAATTCCCCTGGTCTCAATTGTCGAGAAATGTTGTATTGAAATGCTCCAACTTCTATCTGAGTTCAAGATGGATTTCAAGTATGAGGAACAGAATCTTCTGGTGTGAGTTAGAAAGGTCTCCTTTGATTTTAAGCTTGAGCCAAGACCTGACACTTATACTAGATACGCCTTCAATCGTCGAGACGTAATAGACTGGTTGCTTGACCAAGGACTGGTGGATATAAATCTCGGGGGCAATCGAATAGTAAAAGGCAGAGACAAATCATTACGCGATAACACTGTTGCTATTCTTAATGAAGCTGCTGCTTCTGGCGATATTGCTCTCTTTGACTACCTCGTGGCCCGCGGTGCCGAACCCTCTCGGAGCAATGCTCTCTACTATGCAACTCGTTGCCAGGACGCTAATAAGGTAGTTGCTATGATCAGTCATCTTATCGAGAAATACGATCTAGATGTCAATGCCGACCACAGTTGTGGAGGCCTCAACGAGCTTGCCAGATGCGATTTTAATCCTGGATCTCCTTTAGACTATGCAGTTACGGCCTCTAATGTTGCTGCTGCCAATACCCTGTTAATATATGGTGCGAATATTGGACACGGGGAAGAGCTGGCGAACAGCCGTGAAATGAAGGAGGTGTTTAGTAATAGGAGGTGAATATTTTGTATTTGCTTTCTATTTGGCAGGCATATGCATACTAAGTGTCCTAAGTCGAGACAAACAAGCAATAGCGGATAGTATTTATGTTGAAAATATTCAAGTACTACCCATTACAGGCGATGGACTTCCAATTAGTAGAGCTCGGGATAGAAAGGTAAATAGGATTCGAATCACAAGTGCAATTTCCACCAATAGATAGGTTTTCATAGGCTGTCATTTCTGGTAGTGCCGCTAAAGTTTGCCAGCCTCCAATTTCCTTCCCAGCTGGTACTATAGGATGTGATACTGAAGTTTCGTCGGCTAATACAGGAAATTCGCTGGCTATATTATTTGTCATAGCTGGATCATTTGCATATCGTTTGACGTGTTGTTATCTGGTGTATGTCTTTGTGACTTCTCGAGGGACTGGTGGACGTTCAGATGTGCCGTATGATAATCCATGATAGCTTGTTCGGGGACGAAGACTCAACACCTGTACGTGGTATTCCCTGCGAACCTGTGAATAAGCTTCTGCTCGTCCTGAGGAGTGAGTGGCGCGTTGACCTCGCTATCGCGGCACGTTGTTGTCGCGATGTTATCACGTCGCAAAACGATCCTACTCCTCCGGATAGATGATATTGCGTAGCCAAAGTTGAGTCACGAGCGATCCTACGACTACCTTAAATTCCCTACCACCCCCAACCCTCAAAATAGGTGCGCCTTTCCCCGCAGTTTTCTTCCAGTCGCACTTAGATAACCTTCCTTGAATCCCACTTGTACCACGCCACGTTAGCCCGTGGGAGGCATGGTTTAAAGCTATTCTAGGGTAGGGCTGACAGAGGGATGTGGGTGTGTACCGGTGATAACAACAGAGGATTTGGACACGGTATACTGAGTACATGAATTGTGGTCACGCCACCCACAAGCACAAGTGCTGAAGGAATTTAATGGGGTTTTTTAATTCTAAGTCAGGATTTGTTTAAATCTAAGTGTCAAATCTAAGTCATCCGGTATCGCTCTTCTAAATATAGACCATCTGACTATAATGCTAACTAGCGGTGTAGCCTCCCTCTACCTCGTTATCGCTAGCACATACCACTATCGCTATGGCCTCCCCAGATATCCGCCATTCGAGCGATGCCCCTATTCCCATATTAACTAAGAAGCACCTGCTTGGAGACCCTCTTAAATCGACGACCTACCTATTAATACCAGAACTTTAAAAGGCATATAATTCCTACGCATATAAGAGAGGCTATACCATTGTCTTAGCAGACAGCGGGGGTCTTAAGAGGCCTAATAAAATCAGAAGACGCGTTCTCTAATTGCTGCGATTGATTAGAAGCAGCCTAAAAGGGAAGGGAAAGAAGCAAATTGGAGGCATTAATGAGTCATAGCTTTTAAAGGCAGATGCGCTAGCTGATTTGCGGCTAGAATTTGACTGGGACTTATATGCTATAGCTGTAGCTAGTTAAAAATCAAGTATATCCTTATAATATGTATTATAGTGAGTGTATATGAAAATGGCGATAGCGAGGTTAAAACAGCGCCAGCAGCATACTTACTATGGTTATAAATGGAGGCTATTTATAGGATGCGATACCGGATGACTTAGATTTAACACTTAGATTTAGCAAAAGTCAACTTAGAATTAAAAAAACCCCAATTTAATCAGAGCCTCTGTTGGACTGGGAGTGTTAGCTTTACGTAGATACGAGTACTGCGTATACGGTACTGCGTATACGGTTTATTTTTAGAGAGAGAAAGCCTTAGCGGGGTATAATCAACAGAGGAGATAGTATTGCGCCCCAAGTGTTTCAGGTTTTCTAGCTACTATCCCCCCCCCTTAATAAATGTTAATGATCCTTCGCCCCATCGCGTCAGAGGAAGTGAGCAAATGATATCACTATGTCTAGGGCTTAGTGGGACCTTATAAGGACCTTACAAGTACCCTGCGCCGTGAATAGTGGGCTACCTGCTAGGATATTCAGCTATTCAATTCTATAGGATTCTACGTTTTATGGAGCAAACCTACAATTTACTTCGTCCTAGGCGAAATACTTACGCCAAGAATTCTATAGCAGGGGGGTAAAGAACAGTGGTAAACGCACCAAAGCAAGGCCCCCTTGCCCTGGTCCTCTTGGCATAACTATTTCGCCTGGGACGAAGTAACATTTATTAAGAGTATTAATAGTTGGATCGCTCGGCCGTGAGGTCTTAATTGGCTGTAGTCTCGCTACCCCTGCGACAACACGGACTCCCCTATTAATGTAATTTTTAGCCTATACCTCCGTGGGACAGATTTGATAAGACATCCGACAGACCTTACTTAGTACAGTCAAATGCTCTACAATATACAGCCCAATCAAGTAAAGACCGCAAAGTAAGGGATCTATATCAAAATAGTAGCATACGAGTTTATAAGTCGACTTCTCTCACGTGGCCGGCTCCCTGATGACCACTCGGGCCTGACGATAATTAGCGTGCGATGGCCTGCGGGGATGAGGGTCGATAACATTCTAAAACTCCAACACTCCACATGCTCAGGGATTTAATCAATAGGAATACTTAGAAATAGAATCCTTAATTCCTCATCCTTCTCATCCTCATTAGTTCATTTCACTTCCTGGTAGAGCGAAAGATGTCTCTATATAATCTTATTCATCGTCATCATTGTAATCATTGCCAGCACGCCTGGCAGGATTGTTTTTCACTCATTTTTATTCTATCAAACTACTGCTGCCATGTTTTTGAAGAAGTCAGTATGGGGATTGGGTCTCCTGGGCCTTGTTATGGCCCTGCCCTCCGAACCTCATGTGAACCTGCACCATCCGGCATTCCTTATGCCTAGAGAAAGCTCTGTAAAAACTTCTACGGACACAGATCATGCTTCAGGTGTCTCACATACAATTCCCCCGGCGATTGCAACAGCCATAAACTCCTTTCTCAATTCTAATGTTAGTGGGAATGGAACAATACAAGATCTTTCATTGCCCGGTTTTACGGCTATGCCATGCATGCGTAGCAACATCTCCAGCAGTAAGTCATCTATACCCCGAGCATTGATTTTACCCAGCGTAATAAGGAATATACCTCAAGCTAACTTGGTCTTTTTTGGAACAGCCGTATCAGTTCCTGCCGCTTCTACAGAGCCGACATGTTCAGACTGTACTACAGTGTCTGGTGTTATCCTCGCCTCTGAAGCTTCCGCGGATATTGTATTTCTATCGTCTACTCCTGCTGCTGCAGCCTCTACAACTAGCTCTGCAAATGCCGTTCTCCACACCACGTCTACTCCTACGGCTGCTGCTAGGAGCGTGGTTGGCAAAAGAGTGCCCACGGCTAGATACCCTTTGCTTAAACCAGATCCATCTGACGGCGTGAATAAGCAAGAAGTGTTTGTAAGACGATTAAAGAATAGTGTGCCTTTTTCTTCCGGTAATAATATTGCGATCACACCAAGCGATAGACAGATTGAAAATTGGTTTATTAGAGATAGGAAGGGATATCGAGTACCTATTGGAGTAACAGCAGAATTCTTTGAATTTGGCAACACCCCACAAACCTTTAAGATGCAGGGCATGACTGGATGCACTGCCATTTTTATCGTTGTATGTACCGACGCCTTTCTTCCTGTTATTTTTGGATTCTGGTCACTAAAATGCATATTCTTTTAGTCTAGGTACGGCATGTGGGCTGCTCACTTCTGGGAAGCTTCGGGCTATCGGGATGGGTATGGATCTTTCAACAGATACAGCAGTAGAGCAGCACATTATAATACCGAACTAAGATCAGACGAATCTTTCAAATTAATTGCAGCCGATATCCTTCTTCAACGTACACCGCGTGGGGAGAGGTCAAATCGACCAGATTTCGTTAGTCTTATGGACTTGGCAGAAAGCAGGCGATATGGCGATCCCTTTGGGGAAGGGTTAACCGTTCAGGTCTACATCCTAACAAAAGCGGCAGGGTAGGTCTGATTTCAAATTATGGTCGATGTGCACAGTAGCTGATATGAGCTTTTAGGCCAGGAGAGTGGAGCAACACTATGCTATTTGGATCTAAAATCCAACTGCTACAAAACGCCATCAGTGCAATTATTCCACAGGCAACATATGATATCCGCACCTATATTGGCAGCACTCCAATTATTACTGTCCCGGCTGATCTTAATGGAGTTACTGTTGTGCAGTACAGTCCTTTTTCTGCATTTAACGGGCAGGGGAGGGAAGCTTGTAATCGAGTGGCCCAGGTAAAGATTTTTGAGGAGATAAACCCGAATCCAGCTGTTGATTTAGCGTGGATACCAAGGGCAAGCCAACAGGTAACTAAGAGGCAAGACGGCGATGATTCGGACGATACATGTAAGTGACCTCCAGAAAGCTCCAAAGCCTTGTTTCCAAGCGTTATAGCGGAGCACAAAAGCTAATGTTTTTCAAGGTGAACTTCCCCAGTCTTCCACAGCGAGCTTTATGTCAGGCAGAACTACATCCACATCATCTGCTACTTCTATGAGCTCCCCTTCACATATATATAACAGTACTTTGACAACACATCCTGCCACAACCGTCTCTAAGAACGCGTCGACGAGACATCCTCCCACCACGACTAAGGCTATAATTCCAACTTGTTTTCTTCAGGGACCGGACCCGGATAATGGCGTTGATAACCACGCATGTGTGTGCGGCTCAAGTACCCTCCCTCTAATTACCAATACAGCCTTTACTGTTATAAGTGAGAGTTGTTCATATACAGCTATGCCTAGTTCTTCTATCGCTAATCCAGTTTCTACTGACACGAAAATCTATACGACCAATTGCCAAGCATGCACAGTTATTGGTGGCATAAATGAAGCGCCTACTTGCACATCCGTTAGTAGATGGTAAGATAACCCTTGATTACTATTAACTCTACATGTTTTGTAATGTCTCCAAGAAGCGAAGCTGACCTGCCCTCCCTTGTAGTACAGCCACAACCACAGCCTCAGCATCAGCCACTCCAACCTTTGCCGTCTTTCTATCTAACAACTCAGTCCCTGTTGGCGACGAAGCCAATGCGAATTCCGGCAAGGACATGCGCGACGCCGTCTATAAGAAGCTAAGAGCGCTATGTCCTGATAACGCTAACGAGTGCGACTCTACAACAACGGCCGATATTGACGAAATCCCTACTATTATCGGCGATGGTGTTGCATACGAAAAGCTTACCTTCACGATCCAAGATAGCAATTATAATAGCGTTAAAGAGCTTGAGCAGATGCTCGCAGCAGCTGTTGCTACATGGCAGGGGGCTACAAGCAAATCGTGCAAAGTGATCGAGTTTAAAGACGAGGCTGATGAGACAGGCTCAGGGTGTGGCACAAGTCCCGTGAAACGTAGTCTTCCGACACGTCTTGAACTAGCGCAGCGGAACGAGAGTCGAGCACTGCTTGCTGCAAGGTCTCCAATCTGCGACGAGTGCAATCCGCCAGTAGAAATGTGCACTTACCATGCTACTATATGTTCGAGTCCTGATCACATCAACCCGGTACTAGCCGGAAACAACGGGGCTTATAGTAACCATATGAACATCCAACTTGGATGGAAGTTAGATGGTGACAGTGCCTTTGACGAATTCATCTGTGATTTTATTATCGATGGTCTGACTGATGCAGCCATGGCAGTTGCCCCAGAACTAGCAGGACCGGAGGTCATGGAGGAGGTTGAATTTGACAGTCTATGCGCCGACTTAGCGAAGCGTCGGGTAAAATGATATTAGCACGGCGCTAATACGGGGAAACTTTTGAAATTTTATATTCTAGCAGGTTAGGGAGTTTAGTTGGCAAAGATTCAGATAACGTCCATCCCTGCGTGACGGAAAACCCTACGTGCCGGAAAGAATGATAGGTACTTCGACTGTAAGAATTTCAAAAATTATACACACTTCAATACTTCTTATAATATTTTATAAGTTATATTCTATGGCTACTCCTAAACACCCTAAACACCTGTTATTAGGAAATCATATTTGTAACGTCGCCCTCGCGCCTGATTTACAAAGAGTCTTCTTTCAGAGTATAATAGCATTCTTCTACTATAGCTCCACCGCCAAGCTTTTTCCATCTTTACTATATATAGAGGGGTTGTATCCGAGCTCTATGACCTTACTACCATAGGAAATTATCCTTAGCCTTATGGCTGCTGTGACATGTAAATTTATGGTAAGATCGCCACGCTGATCAGTACTTTGCACAGGCACGACTAACGATATTTGGACTAGAGCAGAACAACCCTGCACGCCCTAAAATATTCACGCCGTAATCTCATTTATAACGTAAAGCCTTAGGCAAAGAGTGGCTGGAGGTCTGTGGCGCCGAGCGCCCATATTTAACCTTAGCTTAGTAATTATTTTGATGCCTTGCGTAGTTGGTGAGGCACGAGAATTGCCAACACCCTTTTCTGAGCATCTACATCAGTCAAGAGAACCGTTGTTTTTACCGCAATGTTTACGACTCCAAGCCTAGACCTATAGACGATTGGCTTCACGCCGAAGACATACAAAGAAGAGACTAAGGGAAGAGGAACAGAGCCTAAGAAACGGTGGTTGAATTTTGTTCTTGATTCTCTTAACCGCAAGTGGCATGTTAAACTTACCTTCCAGGGAATTCTTTAATCAGCTCAGAACAATACCTTTTCCAAATTAACAAAACGTCAGAAAGATCTCGAAAACTTCTGCCTCTATATTAACTTTAAGTCCACACAGCTCCTTAATGACACAGTTACCAAATTGCTTCTCACGCGCAAGCATGATACGCATCGTTAGAAACTTTGTTTAAAGACACCCTTAGATATGGAAAGCGAGTCCGCCGTCATCGACGATCTGTGGCTTCGCAAACAAGAAGATCAATATCAAGTGCGATACCCGGTATACAATGGCTTTGGCAGTTACGTCCCTGCCAGAGACCTGTCAGCAATTAAGATGAAAGAATTTGGCATAGGCGTGCATTTGGTTCACGTTGAATCTAATGATTATGTCTACAAGGAAGTAGACAGGCCACTCTACATACCAAACGATAGTGAGACTCTAGAATTGGAGCTGCGAAATTTGGAACGGATGCACGGCAATAAGGGCGTCGTCCAGCTTATTGCTATCATCATCTCCCACAATCCATACCGAACTACTAAGGCTATTAGAGACAACACTCCTACCAGTCTGCAAGGAATCCTTCTTGAATACTATCCAGACG
Organism: Lachnellula subtilissima; assembly: GCA_007821545.1. NCBI lineage: Eukaryota > Fungi > Ascomycota > Leotiomycetes > Helotiales > Lachnaceae > Lachnellula > Lachnellula subtilissima. Next base: position 5,662 of record QGMJ01000044.1, on the reverse strand, counting down.
GCATGCTGCAAGATGTGTTGCAATCACCAAAGCCTAACTACCCCTAGTATCAATAGGCACTCAAGATCACCTGTACACTTGAGGCCTTTCATTGGAATGGCATAGCGCACATGGATCTGAAGCCAGAGAATATCGTCCTCGGCAGAAATTTGCATGCTATACTTGTCGATATCAGTGGGATTAGAGGCACAACTCGAAAGTGGCTATCGCCAGAGATGAGATCTATACCGGAACCATTATCTTAAGACATCGAAGCATGGAAACAGAATGATATTTGGACACTGGGGCAAATTCTCTCTGCAATGGCTTATGCTACATGTAACGCGATGGAGCACAAAGTGCTAAGCTCATCATCATTATCCGCTCCGAACGAGTTAGAAATCGCTCCAGTCAACGCTATCAGGGTCAAAGCCACCATCGGAGCGGCCACCTAGATAGTATCAGCACAACTAAAGGAATGTTCCAAGAACAACTACTAAAATGAACTGACCCGGACCGTCGCGTTTACCTCCAGGTTTTTTATCGTATCCATCCAGATAGCACAACCCTCCTATAGTACTAGCATCTTCTGAACTGCTACTATAACTATACGGCGTTTTGTTTTCCTTGGCGTAATCGCATGGGTTCCATAGTGTCGCGGTATAATATCCGCAACTGCTGACACGCGATTTGAATTCGCACATCGTCTCTGTCAACAACGTTATTGAGTTAGGCTTCTGCGATAGTTCAACTTGCGAGGTGACCAAAATATATTATTTCTTAAGGCCCCAATCTGCTCTTATCGCTACTGCTTTGATCTCGAAGAGTCGAAGCCCACGAAGTACCCCGCAACGTGTTACCTATCTAAAGGCTCCGGATAAGTTCTTCAGGTTACGTCTGAGCATGATCTGTCAGGAAGCGCTTCCTATCGTCAGAGAGCGCTTCTCATCGATTTATAATGCTATTAATTATCCATGACCTGCAGCATTTTACCCCGCTTGCGACTAACTGTGATCTTGCAGAATCAAAAAGTCTAAAATCATCACAAAATTTGTTAAACAGCCTTCAGCATCTACGAAAGCATCGTTAGACCTCCCATTTTATCCACCTATTATCACACATATTTCATTCCTAAATCTTGAAGCACCTCCTTCTCTCGAAAAGCTATTACCCTATCAATATTGATATGACCTGTTTCGAATCCCAATTTGTAAACAACCGCACCTAGCCCAATTTGGGTAGCATACTTCGAAACTGCTTTTTGTTCTTTGATGCTACGAACGGATTTTCTCGGAAGCCAAAATAGTTTTTAAACTCCAACTAAAAGCACAAATGACCACACATAATGGTAGGATTTTGTAACCGGATATCCGGGTTGCGGCTTAAGCCCCCCGCTCAGTCAACGGTCTCGAGGGCCGACGAGATAAAGGTTAGTTCTTATCATTAAGACGAAGTAGAACAAACGCCTGTGACGCTAGTGTTAGCAGAGGGTCTTGCGTCGCTGCATAATTTGATCAAACAGGATGCTTATACGCTTGGTAGGACGAGTATATAGCGCCTAGAGAAGCATATATATAAGCTTGCCAAGCTGCTCAAGCATCCTTTGCCAAACGTGCCCTCCTCCATAATCAAAATCAGACGTTGATTAGCATAAATACCGAAGCCAAAGTCCGCCAATCAACCAGGTCAATCGAATTAGGGAAGGCGAAGGTGATAAGCTTTAAGGACATCGAGGTGGCACGAGTCGCGCGTGCTGCGAAGGAGGTTATCAAGGGCAAGGGGAAACGTGGTCGGAAGCGTAAGAGTGCTGCGCTAGAGGTAGGATGAGCTACACATAGAGGCAAAGCCAGAAGTGCCGCGTGTCGCGAAGGAGGTCACAAACGACCGGGGAAAATGTGGTCTGAAGTGTAAGAGTACTGCGCAAGAGGCAGATAAGCATGAGCCAGAGCCAGAGCCAGAGCCAGAGCTAGAGCTAGAAGTGGCGCGGATGATCGAAGCGCAGGTTGCGGAGGAGCAGCTTGCTATAAGAGGAACAGAAAATCATTGCTCTATTCATTAGCTCTAATGGGTTTCTTGAGGCAGGCTCGCGCAGGCCTCGCGACCAGATACTGTACAATAGAATTAGACTTCGTCGTAATAGAATGGAAATTGCAACGAATCACCGCCTGCCAGTTATCACCGAGTAGCCTTCACACCCTCCCTGAATATATAGTGACCAACTATCTCATTTCATGAATTCGAGGAAACTAGCACCATCCATATTTCCCATTACCACCCTTGCCTTATCGCTTGCACTGTTGCCGTCGTAGGAATGAAGAGCACTATTAGCCTGCACACGTCCGACATTACCGTAAGTTGCTCTTGCTTCGCCGAAGACTTTGTTATTCCTAAAGGAATAACCTGTTGTCTGCGTTGCTCCATCCGCTGCTGCCTGGCACAATGATAGACATTGCATAAGGACTGCCTTTTGCTGCTCCTCTACCTCTCTTTTTTGACTTATGATTTGCATATCCTCACTCTCCGGCTCAGACACTAGCAACTTCTCTAGACGTGTATTCACAACTTGAATATCGGCAGATATCTGGACCTGGGCCGCCGCCGTCTTGATCTCGAGCGCTTTGAATGCTTCCGTGTTCGCGGACATAGACGTACTACGTTATTCATTAGCCGGTAATCTTTTTGGAAGCTGCGAATGCCTTACAGTAGTGCAACGTCTAATGCGAGAGCAAGACTCCCTTTCCAACCAGCTAGCCTCATCCGAAAATCTGCGATGCTTTTATTCTGGAAATGCAGTTTGATACTATCCCTAAAGCTCCTTCTACCATCATGAGAGTGTATAGTGAGTCCTTCCATCTTAGCCTTGAAGTCCTTGCATGCAAGATCACATCCCTCAAGAGTTAGCTTCGCCTCTTGTAAGCATGCGATCTGGCTTTCGGACAGCCTCGTACCACGACCGTCAAGATTCGTTTTCAAAGCCTCCAGGATTTGACCGAGAGCCACTATATACTGATTCAAATCTTGAAAGATCTGTGGAGCATCCTGGATCGTTAAGATTAGTTCGTAGAGTGCTTTACTGCTAGAATAGGCAAGGCTGGTGACTGCTATAATGCCTGCAGTGACGCTAAGAGGATCAGTCATTATGTGTCCTAGAAAATAATTTTTCGGTATAGTGGGTCAGAGATATATATCGTGCAGAAGATTGGATAGAGAGCTTTTCAAATACATACAAGTAAAGAGGGATTTTCAAGGTAATGGACTGTGCAAGAGATAGGTGGATGGTCAGGCGCAAGTTCCTAAACCATGCACGGTCCAGGAGCTGTGCGTTGGCAGCGCTAATCATCAAAGGATAGAGTAATTTAACGTGCTTGCTCAATCCCGCCAAACGGTCGACCTTGTACTAACTTATAGATCGTATCAGCATAACTTGACGAAGCATCGTACTCCATTTTGCGGCAGCTGCTAGCCTCTACATTTCTCCACTTCTGCATCAATGCTATATATAGTAGTAACTTACGCATAATCTCTTGCTCTCGCCAATGTCGGACCACGAGCCACCAAGCGGCCTACCGAACCAGCTTGGCCATCGAATCCAAGGCAATCAACTTAGCGGGAACGCAAGAGCCCATTTTGGAGATATTTACAATATCAGTTCGCTCCCCTCAGATCCCCACTTTACGAAAAGCTAACACGCAACAGGCCGAGAAGATCCCCTCAGCCTCCTCCCGTTTGCAACAAAGGCACCGTTTAATTCCTACGACCGCCAACACGAACCTATCTGCCTCCCTGACACGCGCGTCGACCTTCTAGAAGAGATATATAATTGGGCTGATGGGAAGGATGGACAAGATGAGCGGTGCATCTTCTGGCTAAACGGCCTGGCTGGGACGGGAAAGTCAACAATCTCCCGCACCGTCGCCTGCAGATATAATAAGCAGAAGCGTCTTGGAGCCAGCTTTCTCTTCTCAAAGGGTGGCGGAGATGTGAGCCATGCCGGCAAACTCTTTACTAGTCTAGCGGTGCAGCTCGCTTTTAATGTGCCATGTCTTCGACAGAATATCTGTGAGGCCGCTAGAAAGCGGAGTGATATTGCGAGCCTATCTCTCTCGGAGCAGTGGCGTCAGCTTGTTCTCAGTCCACTATCAAATATACAGAGCAAATCATATCAGTCTTACATCTTTATCATTGATGCACTTGATGAGTGTGAAAATGATAAAGATGTCGGGCTTATTTTACAGCTCCTTGCTGAAGCTCGCTTGTTGACAACGATACGACTTCGAGTCTTTCTTACCAGCAGACCCGAAATTGCTATCCGATATAACATGCACCATACCATACCAACCGAACACCAGGACTTTATACTCCACGACATACCACCCAAGCTTATCAACCACGACATCTCTCTATTCCTGGAACACAATCTACGGGTAATCAGGCAGGAGTTGACTCTTGGCGCAGACTGGCCAGGTGAAGTGATTTTAAGACGGCTAGTTCTATACGCTTGTGGCCTCTTTATCTGGGCGTCAACGGCGTGTCGGTTTATCCGTGATGGGAAGCAACTTGCACGTAAGAGACTGGATAAACTCCTCAAGCGCAGCAGCAGTGTGATTACCGGACCAGAGAAGCACCTTAACGAGATCTACCTTGCTGTCCTCCAGCACTCGATCCCATCGGAATTTTCGGATGAAGAGAAAGAAGAGGTATGCGATGAGTTAAAGTATAGACTTGGAAGTCTAGTAGTATTGCTCTCACCTCTTTCTACCTCTGCATTAAGCAGGCTATTACAGCTTTCAAGGGAAGATGTTGACTCGACATTTAATAACCTTCATGCGATCCTTGATATTACAGACGACCCGACTCGCGAGCTCCGCCTACATCACCCTTCATTTCGCGATTTCCTCCTTAACAAAGATCGGTGTGGGAATTTCTGGGTGGATGAGAAGCAGGCACATCATATGTTAGCTGCCAGCTGCATCAGCTTGATGTCCCAGACACTTAAGAAGGATGTTTGCGAATTGCATGCTCCTGGTTATAAAGCCACCCAAGTTGAGAGCAGCCGTCTTCAGAAGTGCCTTCCGCCCGACGTCCAATACGCATGCCTCTACTGGGTTCAGCATCTGCAAAGGAGTAGTTCTCAGGCTTATGACAGCGAGGAAGCCCACCGGTTTCTGCAGGCTCATCTACTGCACTGGCTTGAGGCGCTTGGGTGGATGGGCAAGACGTCAGAAGGGATTCAAGCAATATTATCCTTAGAGGCTTACGTTCTGGTAAGCTACCTAGTTATTTATAGGAGTCTAACTAAGTTGTTCTTAGATTGATGAAAGCCCTAATTTGCATGCATTTATCCATGATGCTAAGCGATTTGCCTTATATAACCGAACTATAATAGAACAGTCACCACTACAGCTATACTGTTCAGCTCTTATTCTTGCGCCAGAGAAAAGTATTATTCGGAGAGAGTTTAAGGACTGTATTCCCTCTTGGATCCGGATAAATTCAAAATTGCTAGAATATTGGAACGCGGCATTACAGACGCTCGAGGGCCACACTGACTGGGTCTTGTCCGTCGCCTTCTCACCTGACGGCAAGCAGGTCATGTCTGGATCTGAGGATCGGACAGTGCGGCTCTGGGACGCGGCTACGGGAGCAGCGCTGCAGACGCTTAAGGGCCACACTGACTCGGTCT